>RJWM01048709.1:0-11386 GCA_004363535.1 Dasyprocta punctata
GGATGACAGGCCTGTGCCTCCTCGCTTGGCGTACTGTAACTTCTAATATAAGCTCCTTTCATCTGGCTGCCTGGATGCACCCTTGTCCAGAACCAAGAGTGTCCCTGCAGCCTGGACACACTCCCTGGTGGCCCCGACAGCCCTTGGCGTGCGCCCTAGGAAAGCCGGGGTGCGCTCCAACGCTGACGCTGTGCGCAGCACGAGGCTGGCCCGCTCTCTCCTTGCCCGGGGCTGGCTGAGCGCTCACAACCAGACCCACTTTCCTCGACCCAAGAGCCTGGAAAGCAAGCGCAGCCGAGGCCCTGACCCGCTGCCCGGCTGGAATCCGGTGCCCCGGACCCGCGCCGAGGACCGGAACGCAGGCGCCGGCTCCAGCAGCGGGGCGCGCGGCGCGGACGGTCTAAGACCAGGCTGCTTGCGGAGTGCAGGAGGCCGAGCTCCGGACGCGGGGTCCGGGCCCCAGAAGCCGCTGCACGGACACAGCAGGGGTCCGCTCCCGCCCTTCCCGCCCAGCTGCAGCTGCGCCGCCTCGGCCCTGGGCCCGGGGCTCCCCGCCCCGCGCGCTCCGCCCCGCACCTGCCCGCGCATCGGGGCGGCGCAGACCCGCGCTCCTGGCTTCTTTTCACCCTTACTAAGTAGGAAAACAAACCCCGTGCCCGCCCCGCGGCTGGTGGGGTTTCCTGGACGGCAGGCGCGGCTGAGGCTGTGCAGGCAGCGCCCAGGCCTCGTGTCGTGGAGAACGACACGCGGGGTCCCCGTGGAGCCGCCGCTGGACGACCAAACAGTGAACGGGAGCGAGACGGCCCATGCCGGCAGACAGCGCCCGGGGGCCGCCCGCGGTTCCCCACAGAGGCGCACGGGCCCCCGCAGACTGCCTTCCGGGGCCGGGGGGCGCAGTGCGAGCCTTCCGCCCCCGCGCCCGTCTGTGCCGCGCGCCGCCTGCGCGCCCTCCCGGAACCCAGGTCTGCGGGCGCCGGGCTCCGTCTGCTGTGCTGCGGCCGGGAGAGGCGGGGCGACCTCCGATCCCCGCCCCGTCTCAGAGTCGGGCTTTCGAGGCTGCCGCGTGCACTGCCGGGCTCTGCCGGACGGTCCGCGCCTGCTGCCTGCGCTGAGCGGCCTCGATCTCCAAGCCAGGGTCGGGCAGGCGCGGGCGACTCCCCAGGATGCGCGGGCTCCGGCTGACTCCGACTCTGCAGGAGCTGGGATGCAGCGCTGCGCTGCTCAGCGTGAAGCGAGGCCTGGCTTCTCTATGTCCCGTGTTTTCAGACAGGACCTCCTCAAGTGGTCCTGGCAGGTTTTGAGTTCTCGGCGTACTTCCTGCCTCAGCTTCCTGAGTGCTGGGATCACTGGTGTGCGCCACCACGCCTGGTTCCTTTCTTCTGCCGAACTCGGGGAGACCCCACCCCAATCCCACAGCTCTGTGGCCCTGAACACCTCTTTCCTGAAGTTGCCACTGACTTTGCTAAATATCCCGGTGAACGTATAATGCTCAGCCACCACCGCCGCTCAGGCTGAGACTGAGGCTGAGGGACGTGGCCGCCACGGGCCACGCGGTTCCTCGCGTTTGCAACTCACAGCGGGTTGTGGGGGCGCGCAGCTCCTCATGAGCCAGGCCGCACCCGTGCCGTCTGTTTACCCTCTGCCCTCGATGACCCTGCGTCAGCACCACGCTCGCCTCTGTCCTGCAGGGAGAGGCCGGGGCTCGGGCACCCGCTGAAGAGCCACCTCGTCCCCGCGTGGCTGTCCACGGGGCGCTTATTCCCGAGTCCTGGATGAGGCCTTTGGGTGGCAGGTTTTCACACCCAGGAGGCCAAAGGGGCGTGCTGCCCTGGAGACACGGGGCCCTGCTGGCGGGGAGCCGGCCGTCCCTGTCCCGTGCTTCCCGCTGGCCACGCTCCAGCTTCCTGCTGCCAGATCGGGCTCGGGTTTCAGTTTGAAACAAAAGAAGGGCAGGGAACCTGTACTGGCAACTGCTATAAAAAGAAGGCATGACAGTGTTTACAAAACTGCTGTGATTCCTCACACACAAGTGCAGAGCTGGAAGCCCAGTGTCCCGGAGCTAGGTGAGGCCACTCCCACTCACTCGGAGAGAAGGAGATCCCAGCTTCACGACCGGGTCCAGGCTGCACTGTCAGGTGGGGGCAGATCTGACCTCCACAGCCTCCCGGGATGCTTTGGTCGTGGTCATTGGGCGTGAGCTTCGAGTGTGGTCAGCTGACAGAGCTGCTCTGGCAGGTCCTCCAGTCTCCACCAAGCTTCGTGCAGGGGCAGGGATGGAGGGACAGTGCCGGCCTGAGCCCGGGGTGACCCCGCCACTCAGCCGTTACACGGTCCGAGTCCCTGATCACATCTGGTTCCCACCCACATGACACCGTGGTGACCATGGCAAAGGCTGAGGTGAAGATGGGGCTTGGTTTGGTAGAGACAACCGTTCTGCACCCCTAACTCTCCTCTTCCTAATAAAACATCTGACCTAGATGGTTTCGGGGCATGGAAAAGGCAAACCCTGCAGACCGGGTCCAAAGAAGAAACCTTAAGGCCAGCGCGCCGAGCCCCGCAGCTGCGGCCCCTGTCACCACGGAGTGACTGCCACGCGGCAGGGCCGGGTGCAGAGGGGAAGACAGAACCGGAACCGGGGCGGCTTAGGTTCCACTGCTCCCCACAGCCGCTTGGATTTTCACGTGGTTTCCACACCCTGCCTCGAGCCCTGCTGGCACTGAGGAGAGGACTTCAAATGTGTGGTCCCAGGCCAGCGTGCATTTGGAAATAAAATTTTATTTTCTTGGATGTTTCCTTGAAACATTAAAAATTTACAAATGGAGGCAATTCAAGTAGATGTGAAAACATCTGCAGGTCTTTTTCTGTTATTCCTACTTAACTGGCTTTTTAGGAGAACTTTCAAACTATAATAAATGAGATTCTCTGAATAAAAGAAAAGCAAGGGGCTATTATGGAAAGTTGACTTTCTCAAAAACATCTCATAGGGATACAACAGGATAAGAAGACCCTCCCACTGGGATGATGATTTTGATTGATTGATTGATTGATTGATTGAGATGAGGTCTCCCTGAGCAGTCTAGACAGGTCTCAAAAGTTTTGGCACTCCTCCTGCCTCAGCCTCTAGAGTTCTGGGATTGCAGGTGTGTGCCACCATGCCCGGCTGACTCTTCTTACATTTGTTTCAGGCATGAACATTTCTAACAGACTTTGGGAAATGCCAATGTGTTACTAATAACTGGAGAGTCACTATGAGCAAACCTACTACTCACACAAGTACAGAAAGTGATTTCTTGGTTTTACAGTGGTGCTGTTTTCAGTTGGAGTACAGAAGTCAGTAAACTGTACAAGAGAGTCAATGTTTCGTTATAAATCGGCTTGGTGTTAAGTGATGCTGCCCAACCGCATGCCTGGGAGTCCCAGACCTATTCAAGGCACACTGAGGCTATGCTGCGAGGTGGGGAAGGCTGGGCCTAGGACGCTGCTGGGTTCATCTGAGTCGTCACTCAAGCATCCATCCAGAAGCAGCTGAGCTCCTGGAATAGAATAACCAAGCAGCAGATTCCTTACAGAGCCAAGAACACCTGTGACAGTTTCGTGACCGCCCCTCCGTGGGCAGTCATCCCCCAGGGAAAGGGAAGAGCATTTAAGGGCTTCCCGATAAAACATCACAGGCAAACTTATTCATTCCTACGGTGTCCACCAATCTCCTTTAAACATTTCAGGACTGAGAAAACAGTTCCTTCTAAAACCTGCCTTCAGCAGATGATCAGGTCAGGAAGACAGCTGTAGCCATCGGGTTATTCTACAGCTGGGAGTGGCAGCACAGGCCTGTCATCCCAGCACTCAGCAGGCTGAGGCAGGAGGATCCCTGGGAGTGAGTTCAAGGCCAACTTGGCCTCCAGAGTGAGTTCAAGCCCCCTTGAGCTACATATGAAGGCCCTGTCTCAAAACATGAACAAACAAAAAGGTTACACAGTTCCAGAAGTGTCTTCCTGTCCTATGCTCTTAGGATTCTCCACCTCTCAGGAGTGCTAGAGATGGAGGCGCCACCCCCCACCCAACCATCAACTTCCGGAACAGAGTGCCGGGACGCTGGCCAACAGGAGGCTGCACAGAAGCCAAGGGGTCAGACAGCAGAGAGGCAAAAGGAAGCTGGGGACAGGGGCCGCTGTGGTCCCAGCCTCCCCACCTCGCGGGCGCACTCGGGACACCTGCTTCAGGGGTGAACATAGCCAGTGCGCCACGCTGCCATCTGCCTTTTTTTGGGAGACAGGATTTCGCCAGCTTTGAACTCACAGCGATCCTCCCGCCTCAGCCTCCTGAGTGCTGGGATGACACCTCCGATGCATTTTCAAGTCACTATTTCATGCTAGATTTCAAATTAAGAGACATTATTTGCAAAGGAAAAGAGCGATATGCAGTTGATTTGGTCTGAAGGACTGGAGGCAGAACTTTCCAGACTCATCTGACTAAAGGTTTGGTTTTATTTTGTTTTGAGACAGGGTCATGCTATGTAGCCCAGGCTGGTTTTGAACTCATGGTGATCCTCCTGCCTCAGCCTCATGAATGTTGGGATTACAGGCCTATGTCACCACGCCTGCCACTAAAATTTTTTTTAAAATTCAGTTTACATTTGAATTCATGCAATATAATTTTTCTCTATAGAATTTTAGCCAACATTCGTCTACCTATATTTCAAGAGGTAGACGTATTTCTTGGAGCAGCAACTATTGGGAGCTTGTACCTTCAGTATGGATAGTCTGTTTTTTCCTATTGGCTTATTTTACTTTTGGGAAATACGTGTCTGGTCATTTGGTAGCCAGAATGCCATTTCTGAACCCCATCTTTAATTGATTATAGACCCTAAGATCCTGCTTGGTTCTCTTGATTTCATTGGAAACGTTGGTGCCAGCGCAGTGAAGAGGCAGCCTACGGAACGGTAAGAGTTTTGTCAGCTACGCCTCTGACAGAGAACTAGTGTCGACGGTATGGAAAACTCAAAAAATTAGACTTCACAAGATAAAAGACACAAGTAAAAAATGAGCAACTGGAATGAACACACATTTCTCAGAAGAAGCACACATGACCAATAAATATATGAACGAATGCTCAGCTCTGCTGGTCATTAGAGAAAAGCAGATTAAAACTGCCCTGAGATTCCATCTCACTCCAGAAAGAATGGCTGTCATCAAGAAATCAGCCAGTTACAGTGCGGGTGAGGGTGCCAGAGAAAAGGAGCCCTTGTATGTGGTTGGCTGGAGTGTAGACCGGCACAACCACTATGGAAATCAGCATGCCATTTCCTCAAAAACTAAAACTAGACATTTCATTTGATCCAGTTGTTCCCCTTCTAGGCATCTTCCTGGAAGAGTTAAAGACATCATATGATGGTGATCCATAAATAGCCTTGTTTGTAGCAGCACAATTCACAACAGCTAAACCGTGGACGTGGTAATATGTCCATCAATGGATATAGAAAATGTGGTATTTACACACAAAGGAGTACTATGCTGCCACGAGGAAAGATAAGCTTGAGTCATTTGTCGGAACATGGATGCACCTCGAGCCCGTAGTGTTAACTGAAATACATCAGACACACAAACTGCAGTATCGCCGAGGGATAAATAAAGATTAAAATAAAAGGCAGCAGAAAGTAGGGAGGCGGATCTTTTGCAAGAGGGTCGGGGACGAAGGGATGGACCGGGAGGGTGGGGAAGGGGTGAAGGGAGAGTTAAACTGTGAGATGCCCGGGACAGCTCCGCCGAGGAGGGCAGTCAGGGACTAGCACGGGAGCTGCTGGGGGAGAAGGGGATGGCGGCAGGGAGGCCTCCAGTCCCGAGGACAGGGCCAGGCGGCCCCAGGCAGAGTCTGCAACCTGCGACCGCGGCGGGAGCTGTGACCACCGAAGATGGGCTCTGCGCAGTGACCGAGAACCCGGCCCGGCCAGGCCCCGCTGCCGAGGACCCTGGGGGGACACTTCAGTCCCTGGCAGAGCCAGCCGGGAGCTGCTGAGCTCAGGATGGCGTGGCCCGGCCTCACCGTGCTGCTCTGCGCAGTCACGGAGCCGCATGGGACCTTTGGGGGGCACAGGGGCATCCCCGGAACCCCAACCTCGGTGTCTGCGCAGTCACGGAGCCGCGTGGGGCCTTTGGGGGGCACAGGGGCATCCCCAGAACCCCAACCTCGGTGTCTGCGCAGTCACAGAGCCGCGTGGGGCCTTTGGGGGGCACAGGGGCACCCCCGGAACCCCACCTCGGCGTCTTTGCACTGAACTTCCCAGGGCAGATCAGCGACAGCGTCTCCGCCGCCCCCGACCGCCACGCCACGCGCTCATCCCCAGTTTTGGGGAGCCCCTCCCTCCCTTCCTGAGTCCCTCAGGGCTGCGCCAGGAGCCTCGGGCCACGCTCTCCTGTGGGGTCAGGGTTTGGGGAGCCCTGCACAGCAGAGGCCCGGCCGCACAGTGAAGGGTGGCTTTAGTCAAAGGTGAGATTCTACACGACGGAGGCGGAAGGCAAGGGAAGGAGGAAAGAAGGAAGAACAGAAAGGACAGCGTCAGAGAGACAGACAGACAGAACACACGCTTTTCCCATGGACGAAAATGTCTCACGCATCCGAGGTACTCCAGTGGCCGCCAAGGAATAATGATAATAAAACCAAACCAGCAGGAGGAGCTGTCCCCACTTTTGGGGTCACTTATATCCCAGACACTTAGCAGTTTGACAAAAAGGGCTGGGGATAAAAACCCCAACTGATCTCAAAGTCTGAACACAGACTACACTTTTAGCTACGCATTCCACGGTGTAACCCCCTTTGCAAAAATAAGGGGTGACTCCTGAACCGCCAGGGACCAGCTCAGAGCAGACGCCTGTGTGCAGCGCGGTCACTGTGGGCTGGAGGCCACCCCGGGAGCCCCACGTGGACAGGTCCAGCCCCTGATTGTCGGTCCGTGTGACCCACGCGTGTGGGAGCTGCCTGGAGGACACAGTCTCATCGAGTGCCCAGCCCAGCCCCTCTGGCCACCCACGCCACGGGCCTCACACCAGGCCCCTGCAAGTAACCCAGCTGTCGCCAGTGACACTGTGACTGCAGGGACGTGGAGACCCCATGCAAACGCCCTCGGCATGAACCTGCCCAGTTCCGGTGAGACCAAAGCAACATGGGCCGCGAGGAGCAGCGCATAGTGTGGACATTGAGTGCCAGGGTGGCCCTGGTGGGCCTTGCCTTAGCCTCTCAGTGGCTGGAAGGCAGGCAACACTGCTGACTCAAAAGGCTGGAAGCCTGGGATGGGGAAGGGGTAGGTAATGGTTATGTGAGTATTTTCATAATTGACAGGTTCAGTCTACCAGTGCCCAGCAGCTGGGTATCAGCCTGAGAATTACTCCCATTGTTACCTGCATTCAATATTCACTGACTCCGAATGCCTCTTGGATTCAGCTACTAAAGAATCTTAGGACTTGTAAGTATTAACATGAATCCACTTGGAGCTGACAGATGCAAGCTGGTTCGTGTGGTGCCTGCCTACAGGACCAGCACACAAGAGGCTGAGGCAGGAGGATCCTAAGTTTCCAGGCAGCCTGGGCTGCAAGTAAGCAAGTTCAATGTTGGCCTGGACGACACAGTGAGATCCTATTTCAAGGAAAAAAAAGACAAGCTCAACTCTTTTTTTTTAACATAGAGGTTACCAGATTAATGGAACAGCGAGTTCAAAAACAGTCTCTTACGAATTTTGGTGAACAATATAAAAAACAATACAGATAGCGATAGTCATACGAACTGATGTCACACCAGCGAGGTTTCCTGGGGGTTTGATGATGGCTGTCACTGTCCATTTCAACACTCGGCTCAGTGAAGAAGACAGAGGAACAATGTGCAGTGGGTGTCTGTGACTTTGTCCTGGGCTCCCGGCTGGCAAGAGAGCCCTTTCCCCGGTGCAGTCCCTTCTGTGTGTTTATGAGATAACCGGACTCTTCCCACCACTCCTGTCTCTTCATGACCCAGGCCTGGCCACAGCACCAGTTACCATGTGTCCGGGGCCTGGGTTAGACGTGACCGCAGTGGGGTGGTTTGGTGCTTGACGGGAGCTTCGGGTGGTGAAGGAGTTTTCCCTCTGGGGTTGGGAGCTGGTGGGAGGTGAGTTTACCGCAGCTGCCATGTTTAGTTCCCTCAGAAACCCAGTCAGCAAAATTCAAGATGGCGCTCCAGAGCCTCTGGACTTGGGCCTGGTGACCCAGCAAGAGCAACGTTGTCCCTTCCTCTTTTGAAGTTTCAGAGTGCCCGTGTTTATGTGAAAGAAAGCACAATGAACACCAGGATCTGCTCACTGCCCAGCAAGAGCATCGCGGGGAAGTAGCAAGAGGACAAAATTATCACGGCCATGCTGATATGGTATCAAGGGGCTACAGAATTAGGAAAAAAATTAGGAAAAACATCAACTGCAAAACATTTTTCTACCTTCATTCTCTATGTTCTGCTCACTTTTGCTAGTTTAATTAAAAAAAAGAAAACAAAATTAAATAATAAGGATAAACCAATAAGAATTTGAGTGAAAAGTTCAGCTTTCTGGGGAAAAGGTTTTCTTTGGATTTCAAGTAAAATTATTAAGTGATAAAAACAATGTTAGATGCCTTACTTTTCTTCTGTGGCTGAGAAAGAAATACCTGACATCCAAAGTTAAAGGAGGAAAGGTTTATTTAGCTCACTGTTTGTGGAGGTTTCAGCCCATGACGGACTGGCTCCAAGGCAGGGTGGTGTGGCGAGGGGCTCTGCAGAGGAGAGACACTCCATGGCCGTGGAAGACAGCAAAAGCAACGAGAGGCCTGGACAGCGTCTCTATCCTGGCTGCTCAGGGCGCACAGCACTCAGCCCTTATCCCTAGTGCCCTTGAGCCTGGCGCTGCACCATGAATCAATTCCAGCACCACACACTCTGAGAGCGCCCCACCTGGGACTGCAGGAGGCTTTGCGGGGAGCACCCAGACACAAGTCCTAACAGCAGACACATTTAAGATGGTGATTTTCTCTAAGCTGTCTCTTACATGAATCATACTTTAAATATTATTTCAAGTACATTTTCTTAAATGCTCAAATGTATGCTAAGTATGGAAGCTCAACTTCCATCTTTCAGGAAGCGATTAGTAAGTTCCTGAAAGCATTTCAAGTGATTAAGGCTGCGGTGCTTCAAGTGCATCAAAGAGTCAGCACAGAGCGATGAGGAGGCCCGCAGGTGCCCCCGCTTCCTGGTCCCCCGGGCCTGTGACACCGCGCAAATGTGCACGGCCCAACAGGCCAGGCAGGCGCGAGGCAGGGAAGGAAGGCGACTCCGAGGTCGCACGTGTTGAAAAGGGCTGGTAAAACACGCAGTGCCACCAAAGCCAAAGAGCCGGACACAGGTGCGAAGCAAAGCAAACGCCACCGTGTCCCGGCCGAGCGCACTGTGCGCCTTCCAGCACTGCACAGCCACGGCTCGTGGAAATGCAGATGCGGCTGATGGATCCGGGGCCCAGGAGACCCCGGAGCAGTGGGGTTCCCAGGCCTGACGTTAGGGACCAATCACTATCGTCAAGGCGCTGGGCCCTGGTCGGGACACCCGCAGCTTCAGTCAACAGGACCTTGGGATAGTTTCAGTTTTTACACTTCAGAAAAATTCTTACTCTGATTAGTTCAAGTCTGCAGCACATAATGAGGACATGGCTCAGTACAGGAAGCCGGTGCAGGAAGGTCAGCATGTTAATTCTTTTTTTTGTCCCCTTCTTCTCCCTCCCCTCCTCCTGCAGTCCTTGGTCCCCTTTCCTTTCCTAAAAGATCTATCTCCCTGTTCCTTATTTTATTTTATTTTAAAGAGGATAAAACAGAATAAAACCAATCAAAACGAACCAGTGTAAGAGATACAGGACTTCAAAATATTATGAAATCAACAGTAGTTACCATAATGCCTTTTGATGTCTTCAAAATAGCTGCAGATAACTTCGGACATAGCAGAAATCAAACAGAACAGAATAGAATAGAAACGATAAAAACAAAAACAATGAATGCAATAAAGGATCTCAAAACAAGCCAATACTAAATCCAAAATTGCTACTGTAATATACCTTGCTATCCTTGAAGTAGCTTCTCCTGCCATCAGATTTAACATAAAACAAAGGAGAATAAAACTCAACCCAACTAAACAATGGAAATGATATAGGACCTCAAAACAAGACCATAGGGAAACAACAATGGCTGCAACCCTCAGAAGGAGACCCCTCCCCAGATGACGCACTGCTTAGCGATATCTTCCGAACCTAGGATCAGACCACTGGCCCTAGACTGCAATGTTAGTGAAACACCAAAGCACCACAGGCATCCAATTGCATTTTACCTCATTGGCTTTCATCACAGCCTGTGTTTCTCCGGATAAACTGGTTGCTTATGGGGCGGGGGGAGATTAGTACTTCTTGTTTGCCAGCCTGTGTGCCAGAAGGGGCTGGGGTCTGGCTGTTCCCAGTCTGGCCATGGCCCACACATGGCACTGGTTCCTGGACTGGGCTTCTTTGCTGTTGCAGCCATTGTTCTTTCTCCCCCCACTCCTGTCTGTGAATGGCACTGACTTCCCTGTTTCTTATTATCCATCTTTTATTTTGCTCTTTAATTTATTTACATTTTGGGTTTCTATGAATAGGTTTGTGTGTCTGATTTATTTCACTTAACATTAAGTTTCCAGGTGTGTCCATTTTCCCACAAAGGACTCAAGTTTATCCTTCTTTATAGCAGAGTAGTACTCCATTGTATATAAATACCATAGTTTCTTTCGTTTCCTTTTTCCTCAAATGGTGGCCCCTGAACCAGTTGACTCAGCATCCCCTAGGAACTTGTTAAGAACGCAGATTCCCAGAGTCCATGCCGATGGCTGCTTAGAAGCCCGGGGTGTGGGACTGACGCTCCTGCCCGCCTCCCATGTCCTGGTGCTAGGGACAGAAGCTGGGGTCTTCACACTGAATGACACCTCCAGACCCTGTCAGCTGCTCTTCTTTTCAAAATCCCCTCCCGAACACACCAGTTATCCCTCCAAGGGTAAGTGAGAGCACACCTCCCCCTCAAAACAAGAAAACAGTTCAAAACTGATGCAATTTTAAAAATCAGGATAAAACACATGAAACCCACCCACTGCTGGCTTCCGGTCAGCAGGTGCTGAGGCTGGACGGCGGCCTGTGCGCTCGGACTGTGCCGCGCTCTCCAGCGGCCACACCCCTCTTCCTCTCCCAAGCCGCCCACGCAGTCTGGAGGAGACGGGGCCCTCCTCACGGCCTCCCCACCCTGCGCTCTCTGCAGTGCCCTGATTCACAGCCCCGGCACCAAGTTCACACCCCCAGAACCAAGTTCACAGCCCTGGAACTGCATGCACACCCCCA
>RJWM01048710.1:0-11396 GCA_004363535.1 Dasyprocta punctata
ATTGGATTTGGATTTGCCTTTCCTGCTTGTAATGTTTCTGCCAATACTGCTATCCATTGATTTATATGATGCCTTACCAACTATCATCAAATTTCACACAGTATTGGATTTCACACCAAGAAACACATTTGATAGCCAATAAAGTAAGGCGATGGACTCAAACTCATGGAATTCACTGGGCTTACCATGTTCCTCAACACTCAGAAGCAGATGATTAGATAGAAAATTGGAAGAGCCTTTTGAACACACGCTTGCAGCACCAGTTAAGCAGCAAAAACTTGTAGGAGAGGGGAAAGGTTCTTCTAAAGGCTGTACATGCTTTGAATCAGCACCCACTATAGTGTACTGTTTCTCATAGCTAGGATTCATGGGTTCAGGAATGAAGGAATGCAAGTAAGAGTGGTAACACACCATTACTGAAGTGATCTACCAGCAAAATTTTGAACCCCGTTCTCATGACCTTATTCTCAGCTGGCTTAGAAGTCGGAGCTCTGGGGGCTAGGGAGGCCCAGTCCCCAGCAAGTACACAAAGGATACCACTGAATGGGATGCAAAGACTACCCCCTGGCCATTTTTTTCTCCTCATGACACGGAGGAATCAAGCTAAAAAGGGAATTTCACTGTTGAGAGGGGTGGCTGATCCAGACTGCAAAGAGAAAATTAGACTATTACTTTATAATGGAGGAAAGGAAAAATATATTCAGAGAGCAGATCCCTTGAGGTACCTCCTAGTAAAACCATGTCTTGTTACTAGTCAAAGGTAAACTATAACAATCCAATCCATGAAGAATGTCAAATGTTCCAGAATCTTCAAGAATGAAGCTATGGGTCATCATACCAAGGAAAGAACCAACACCTGCTGAGGGGCTTGCTGAAGGTCAAGGAAATACCGAATGGGTAGTACAAGTTAGATCTAAATGATAGCTATGACCCTGTGATCAACTACAGAAACAAGGATTGTAATCATAACAGTTCTTTCCTAATATGCTTCCAATTTAATATTAATAGATTTAATGTTGGTTAAACCTTGTTAAACCTATGTTATAGTCTTTAAATTATGAAATGTTAGAAGCATTACCCAAGCCGGGCGTGGTGGTGCATGCCTTTAAACCCAGCCCTCAGGAGGCTGAGGTAGGTGGAGCGTTGTGAGTTCAAGGCCGGCTTGGGCTACAACGTGAGCGCAAGACCGGCCTGAACTACATAGTGCAACCCTGCCTCAAAAACTAGGGCCAGGAGTTTGGTTCAGTGTCTTAAGCGCCTGTCTGGCAGGCATGAGGCTATGAGTTCAATCCCGGGTGCCAGGCTTTCCATTTGCATTCTGGACAGTTACAACACATTAGTTACATTTATGAGTTTTTTGGTTTTTGTGGGTTTTTTGGTACCCGGGATCAAACTCACAACTTCGCGCCGGCCAGACAGGCACTTAAGTCACTGAGCTAAATCCTCAGCCCTATTTCTTGAGACAGGGTCTCACTCTACAGTTAAGGCTGGCCTTGAACTCACTTTGTAGCCCAGGCTGGTCTCAAACTCGCAATGATCCTCCTACCTCAGGCTATGAGCTCTTCTTTGAATCCAGAGAGTAGTTTAAAGAAACGTTGTCTGGTTATGAACTTGGCAGGAGATGGATTCTGATAGTTAACTGATTGTGTTAACTTGAGTACTACACACCCAACTAAATTGGTCCAGAAAAATTCTGGGTGAGGGAGACCCACCCTAGAGAGAACTGCTGCCACAACGGTATAAAAAAAGAAATGAAAATGGAAGGTATCGTTCTATTCCTTTGCAGGAGCTCCAGTATTCACCATCACCTCGGAAGTCATCTCCAGGTGTCTACCAAACTTCAGCCTCCCAGTGCAGACTCTCCAGCCTGCAGCTCAGACCACTCAGTCTTCTGGCACAGATCCTTTTGACTCCTGATACAGCTTCCCATGGGGGACTGCAGTGGGCACCAGGCATTCAACTGCAGTTTGTGGGTATCTAGTACAATACAGACCTTTTGCAGTCTTCTATATTGGATTGTGTGGGCAGCCTTTTTAAACCAATATTGTAAAGTTTTTTTTTTTTTTTCAGCACCGGGCATTGAACTCACAACCTTGTGCCTGCCAGAGCAGGCGCTTAAGGCACTGAGCCAAACTCCCGGCCCTGGTTTTTTTGAGGCAGGGTAACACTATGTAGCCCAGGCCGGGCTTGCACTCGAGTTGTGGCCCAAGCCGGCCTCGAACTCACAACGCTCCGCCTACCTCAGCCTCCTGAGTGCTGGGATTAAAGGCGTGCGCCACCACGCCCGGCTTGTAAAGTTTTATATATGTCTCACATTCATCCTATTTCTCTAGTAAGTACTGACTGATACATTACTATAATTCATTGTATCTTTTCACAGAGAAGTCATGGTCCATCTGATCTTGCACAATCAAAAACAGCAGTATGAGGACTGGGAGTTTGGCTCAGTGACCTAAGTGCCCGTCTGACAGCTGTGAGGTTGTGAGTTCAATCCCCAGTGCCAGAAAAAAAAAAAAAAAACAGCAGTAGGGTTTTTTTATATAAGTGGTGATAAAATTATAACAATTTTAAAGTCATAACAATAGAAGCATGAAAAGTCAAATGCTGATGAAAAAAACCAAAGTTTTATGTAAATCATAGTACTGACAAAGACTTGAAAGCAATATAGATGAAATTACATCATTGATATGATGATGCTGGGATACATCCAGGTATTCTATTAGGATATGATACACCATACATTTGCTAATCTACAGATGATGTGAAAACAATTCAATTTTTCAAAACTGATGTCCATATGTCTCTAAATATGCATATACATACATACTATAATTTGAATTATTTTTTTACAAAGAATGTGAAATATACACACCAAGGAAACTAAAATCAAAGCTAGTAGGAAATCCCACCAATTAAAAAACAATAAAATTTGTTTTTTTAGTGGCCTATACTTCCCAATACTAAAATTGAAACAAAAACTAAAACCAGAACAAAAACTATGCAAATACTAGTCCTACTTGGAAGTGAGAAATAAAATTCAATTCCTCTTGTTTAATTAGAAGATACTATATATTAAGTTCAAAGACAATGCCTTACACAAAAATATATTATGTCAATTTTTTTTATAGTAAAAACTACAGATACTTAGCTCAGACATTTACAAGTGATTTACTGAAAAACACAGAATACATTCTAGGATATCTCTATCTGGGAGTGTGTTTTCTGGAAAATTTATGAAGAAATGATGACACTGACTTTTTCATTTAATTTGTATAGGTCTCCACTACATGAAAATTTTAAGAAAATTTTCAAAATAGGGTTACATATATAGGGTTTCTCCCTAGTAGAACTTCTTTCATGTAGGTGATGAAGTGTTCATGAAATGCTTTTCACACATTGCTTAAACACAAAGGGTTCCTACGCAGGGTGAGATCTATATATATAAAATGAGGACTAACTAGCAAACCTTTATCCACAAGGCTGACACGCTGCAGTTCTAACCTGTGTGAGTTCTTCCATGTATCTGATAGCATAGATGAGCAGAGAAGGCTTCCCCGCATTCCTTACACATTAGATTTCTCTCCGCTGTGTGTTCTTTCATGTCTTTGACAATACTTGTGTGTAGCAAATGCCTTCTCACATTGCTTGCAAACATGGTTTTTCCCGTGTGAATTTTTCATGCTCTTTATAATAATTCTTTGTAATTAATATTTTCCCACATTGCTTGCACACATATGGTTTCTCCACTGTGTGACCTTTTTTCATGTCTGTTAAAAGAATTCTTTGTAGTGAATGCTTTTCCACATGCCTTGCAAACAAAAGGTTTCCCAACAATGTGAGTTGTTTCATGTCTTTTATAAGAAAATTTGCTAGGGAATGCTTTTCCACATTCCTTGCATACATAAGGTTTCTCACCAGTGTGAATTCTTTCATGTCTTTCATAAGAATACTTTCTAGTGAATGCTTTTCCACATTCCTTGCACACATAGGGTTTCTCACCAGTGTGAGTTTTTTCATGCTTTTTACAACTATTCTTCATAGTAAATGCCTTTCCACATTCCTTGCACACATATGGCTTCTCCCCAGTGTGAGTTCTTTCATGTATTTTATAAGCATTGTGTGTAGGGAATGTTTTCCCACATTGCTCGCACACGTAAGATTGCTCTCTTGTGTGACTTTTTTCATGTCTGTTATAAGAAATCTTTCCAGTGAATTCTTTTCCACATTCTTTGCACACATAAGGTTTCTCCCCAGTGTGAGTTCTTTCATGTATTTGACAGTATCTGTGTGTAGTGAATGTTTTCCCACATTGCTTACAGATGTAACGTCTCTCTTCAGTGTGAGTTCTTTTATGTCTTTGGCAATAATTATGAGTGTGGAATGCTTTTCCACACTGATTACACACATAGGGCTTCTCCCCTGTGTGAATTCTTTCATGTACTTTACAGTAACTGAGTGTGCTAAATGCTTTTCCACATTGCTTACATTCATAGGGTTTCTCCCCAGTGTGAATTCTTTCATGTATTTTACAGGAAATCTGTGTAGAGAATGCTTTCCCACATTGCTCACAAACATAAGGCTTTTCCCCTGTGTGAATTTTTTCATGTATGTTACAAGAATACTTTGTAGTAAATGCTTTTCCACACTGCTTACAGACATATAGATTCTCCCCAGTATGAATTCTTTGATGTCTTTCAAAGTTTTGGTGTCTGTTGAATGCTTTTCCACATTGTTTACATACATAGGGTTTCTCATCCATGTGAAATCTTACATGAATTTTATAACAAAACAGAGTATTGAACGTTTTCCCACATTGTTTGCATATACAAGGTTTCTTCCCAGTGTGAACACCGCTGGGAGTCCTAGAGGCTTTCACACTTTTCTTACCCTCAATGGTCTTCTCTACAAGGTGGGTTCTCTCACTCTGTTCTAAGCAGGTTTTCCCATGTTGCTCATATTGATAAGGCGTGTTTTCTGTCTGTGTCCTTGCATGTTTCGGAAAAGACTGGAGATCACTGCAGGTTTTTCCATGTTCATTAAATTTACACAGCTTGTCGTCAAATCCCAAATACTCATCTGGCTTCAAGTCAGTGTGAAGAAAATTGGGTACATTTTGTGATAAATGCTCAGTCAGGGGTTCTATACAAGGAAAGTTTTCAGCTTGTTTTAAAGCAGTTTGTTGTATGTTCATATTAGCATCTGGAGCCCAAAGGAATAGGTTTTCATGTTGAATCCAAGGTTTATATTCATACCATTTTGCTACCTCTTCATTTCTGTAAGAAAAAAATATCAATCAAAAGAAAAAGGTCTCTTCTACCAGGACAAGGTCTGTCTTGATGCCTACTCATTTTTTTTTGAGAATTAATTGAATGCCCTGGAGGATGCCTCCAAAACACACATTCCCCAAATGACGGCATTCATTTTGGAATTTTAAATTGATAAACATTTGCAATACTTGACATCTAGCTTCATTTAGGTCACTGATGATAGTGATCATTTATGACACCTTTCCCCCGCTCTCCCCTTCTCTCCTCACCCAGGTCATCTTTCCCATCTCCAACAAGTCAGCCTTTCTGTTCTCTATCACTTCTCCTCAATTTTACCACCTAATTTAAATTTTGGTATCTCATTTTAAAAAATGCAGTAAAAAATAAATAAATAAATAAATAAATAAATAAAACATAAAATAAAAAATGCAATGATTCATTTTCTGTGTCTGGTTTATTTCATTTAATATGATGAGACAGAGTCCCAACATTTTTTGTCAAAAGATACGATATTATTCTTCTTTATGGCTGAATACATAGCACATGGTTTCAGTGCTGAGAATTAAATAAGGATCTTAGCACTAAATTAATTTCCATGTTGTTATGTTTTGTGTTTTTTTTTTTTTTGGTACCAGGGATCAAACTCACAACCTCATGCCTGCCAGACAGGCACATAAGCCACCGAGCTAAATCCCTGGTCCTGTTTTTTTGAGACAGGGTATCACTATGCAGTTCAGGCTGGCCTTGAACTCACTTTGTAACCCAGGCTAGTCTCGAACTTGCAAGGATCCTCCTGACTCAGCCTCCCAAGCACTGGGATTAAAGGTGTGTGCCACCACATTCAGCTCTTTTATGTCTTATTTTGAGAGTCTTCTTGATCCTTAATTTGGTGAATGTGAACTTCATGCTGTCATCCTGCTCATTCAGCTTACCAGAGTGCTGGGATTATAAAAGGCACCACTACCGGGGATTTAGCTCAGTGGCTTAAGCGCCTGCCTGGCAGGCGGGAGGTTGTGAGTTCAATCCCTGGTACCAAAAAAAGTAAAAAATAAAAGGCACCACTACCTTGAGTCTATTCCACATGCTTGTTATGCATGCATTCCATGGCAGGCATCTAGGCTGTTAGGAAAACTGAGGTATTGTGAATACTCATGCACACCCTGCTGTGAGAATGAGCATGCATGTATAACTAAGACATGATAATTTCAAATTCTTTCAGAATATACATAGGGAGGTTTGACTGGATCACTTACTAACTTGTATTTTTACATTTGAGACATTTGTATATTGATTATCAAAATGCTTCTATTTTGTACTCCTCCCAACATTACATGAGTGTGGCTTCTAAGAATTTTAAAGTATGAATGCACTCAATTCTCTGGAGCATGTTTTGAAAACATCTGTCATCACACTAGCATTAATTTGCCTTTTGAATATTACACTTTCAGGGTAGCAATTTTTGAATAACATGTATCTCATATTCACATATATATATACAAATACATAGCTTGAAGATGAGTTTCTGTCAATGTTCAAAATTTACTCTTTTCATAGATGCCTATGCACAATACCTAAAAGCAAATTCATACATTTGCATGATGTTGATCATGAAAATTTTTTATACTGATGTATGAGATAGTGTCTCTTGTTGCATAGTATCTTTACAAAGTTAGTTTCCTACATTAGAATATGACTGTAGTTAATGTCATAAAAACAGCCTGTATGCACACCAGGAGAATTTTTGAGACATTAAATAAATGTGAACACAACATCATTTGTCTAGTTTTCTTGGTTGTAATATTTGTGCTCATACAACAACTCTTAGGGATTATTCCTTTTCCTTATGAATGTACCGACCTTAGATTTCTTGAGAAATATTTGTATTCTTCAATTTGCTGGTTTTCCCCGGTACTTTCTGAAATGCAGTCATAGAAATTAAAAAAGTCACTACATCATTATACAAAAATTAGCAGACAGTAGTTAGACTCATGGTATCATAACGTTAACAGTCCTGAGATATTCTTCAAAATGTTTTCACTTTCTATTTAATGAATCACTATCAGTAAGTAAGAACCAGTGCTCTCTGACTGCATAAGTGAGAAAATAATGCCATCCTTACCTACAGCAGTCATATTCATAAATGTTTCCCACATCACATCTCTGTAGAGCTTCTTTTGGGATGGATTCAGCAAAGCCCACTCCTCCATCGTGAAGTTCATAGCTACATCCTCCATGGTCACTGGCTCCTAAATAATCATAGATATATTTCCTGAAAGAAGATTGAGACTCACACCCTAGGATGTCTGAACTGCTGTTAGAAAAGCTGAATTGAGTTTGATTCCTTCAAACATCAACTCCATGTCTTGCTCACCAAACCTATATGCATGCACATATATTCACATAACAATTCTGATACTAGATTCTAATTCACTGCTACAGAAATAGCCAAATTGTAGCACCAGTTCCTGAAATGGCCACAGATACTTTATTTCTGTACTAATTCTAAACAACTCAGAGATGGACCTGGCAAATCACTATTCACAAAACACAGGAGCAGATAAATATTTAATGAATGGTTCTGATAGATCACAGATCATACCTCTTCAAATCTGACTAGTTCTAGAATTAAGTCATTCTGCCTCTGATTGTACTTAGGTAGCATTTTGAAATCTGAATCAGGTTTCATAGGAAAGAACTGAACATTAAGTAAGGTTGATGTATTTTGGTCCCCATTTACAGTTCTGGTTTTTCACCCCAGAGAAACCATGAGATATTTACACGTGTGTCCAATTTATTTCATTTAAAAATATGGTATTGGGCTGGGGATATTGCTCAGTGGCACAGTGCCTGCCTGCCAGATGTGAGGTCGTGAGTTTGATATCTGGTACAAAAAAAAAAAAGTATGATGTCAATGTGCATCCATTTAGCTACACATGTCTTAAGCTTTTCAGATCAATATTTCTTCTTTTTCTGTCAAACATTCTTATTAAGTCTATCAAAATTTCTAGGAGAGGAAACCGAATAACATTTTGCTTGATGAGATGGCTAAGGGCCAAGGATTTTCCAAATGTCCTTCCTGTATCCACCACAGGGTAGTTATATAAAATCAGGGAAATGTAGTAGAGGTAATCACAGTTGGTTTCTCACCTCCATATTGATCTATGGATCTCTAAACATGCAAAACAAACAATTGCATCTAAATACTTCCTGGTCTTCTCAAAATGTTTTCAATTCTACTCAGTTTTAAACTAACAAAATCATATTCATATGGTGAACTCTTAAAAAGCAGTTCTTAAGTCCTTGAAGTAACTTGTATTTTAAACAAAGCTTCTTCCAAAAGAAGCAAAAGGGAAGCTAGTTAGGTAAGAGGACTGCCTTGCTGCCATTCACAAGGGAACCCACACGCAGAAGGTTAAATATACTCCTAAGATCATACATAATTCTCAGTGCCTCTGCAGCCTAGAGTAGCTCAATCACGTTCTGACAAACAATGGGTCAAAGAAGAAATTAAAGACAAAATTAAACAGAATTTGAAAATAAACAATAATACCAAAACAATGTTCCAAGACCTATGGAACGCAATAAAAGCAGTTCTTTTTATTTTATTTTATTTTATTTTTATTTATTTATTTATTTATTTTTGCGGTACGGGGGATTGAACTCACAATCTTGCACCTGCCAGGCAGGCACTTAAGCCACTGAGCCAAACTCCCTGCTCTAAAAGCAGTTCTATAAGGGAAACTGATAGCTATCAACTCTCACATCAGGAAAACAAAATGATCTCAAATAAACAACATAATGTTCACCCTCAAACTTCTACTTGTGTAGAAGAACAAATTAAACCCAAAGCTTGCACAAGGGAGGAAATTATACAGACAGGAGCAGAAAACAATGCAACTGAGATGAACAAAACAATACAAAGTATAAATGAATCAAAAAGTTGTTTCTTTGAAAGAATAAATAAAAATTGATAAAGCATTAGCCAGCTTCATCAAAAAGAAATCCAGAAGTTCATCAATACCACCTTTAAGAACCTGTATTCTAATAAGATGGAAAACACAGACAATATGCACAAATTCCTAGAAACATTCAAACTGTAAAAAATTAAATCAAGAAAATATAAAAAAATTTTAAGTAATGTAATATTGGGCAACAAAATTGAAAATGTAATTGAAACTTACAAACAAAGAAAAGCCTGATGGATACACTATCAAAATCTACAAGATATTGAGAGAAGAACTAATGCTGAAACTCTATAAGGAAACTGAAAGGGAAGCAACACTTCCAAAATCATTCCTGGAAACAAGTACTACCCTGATTGTAAAACCACAGAAGAACCCAACTGAAAAAGAAAACAACACGCCAATCTTCCTAATGAACACAGACCAAAAATTCTCAAAAAGATACCGGCAAATACAATGTACAAAATCATCAAGAAGATTATACACCATGACCAAGTAGGTATATAGGGATGGTTCAACATACACAAATCAATAAATGTAACACAGCATATCAACAAAGTCAAAGACAAAAACCGCATGATCACATCAACAGATGTAGAAAAGTCAATTGATAAAGTTCAACACTCATTCATAATAAAAACACTACAAAATTGGAATAGATGGCCTTGATCTCAACCTGATAAAAAGCCAGCCATGAGAAACCAACAGTCAACATTACACTGAATGACAAAAACTGAAAGCTTTCACTCTAAACTCAGGAACAAGACATGGATTCCACTTTCATTACTCCTATGCAATGCAGTTATGGAAACATAAGCCAGAGCAGTTACAGAAGAGAAAAAAATAAAAGGAATAAAAATAGGAAAGGAAAATTTAAATTACCATTACGTGGAGATGACATGATACTCTACATAAAAGACTACAAACACCCCACCAACAGACTTCTAGATTTAATAACCGAATTCAGTAGTGCAGCGGATACAGACTCAATACTCAAAAATAAAAAGATTCCTGTACATAAGAGACAAACTTACAGAAACAGAAATCAGGGAAACTACACCCTTTACAATAGCATCTAAAAAAAGGAAATACTTAGGAATCAATCTAACAAAGGAAGTAAAAGATCTATACACTGCAAGTTACAGTACTATAAAAAGAAGAGCAAAGAGGATATCAGAAAATGGAAAAATATCCATTGATAATGGATAGGAAAAACCAACATAGTGAAAATGGCCATACTCCCAAAATTGTTATACAGATTTAAAGCAATACCAATCAAAATAACATTAGCACACCTCACAGAACTACAGCATTCTCAAAATTCACTTGGAAGCAGAAAAGGCTTAGGATAGCAAAAGTAATTTTGGGCAAGAGACCTAGAAAAACAAAAACAATTCTGGGCAACAAAGGCCAGTCGGGGGCATCATAATCCTGAAACTGAAATTATACTACCAAGCTACTGTGATAAAATCAGCCTGGCATAGAAAAAATAAAAAAGACCTAAAGATCAGTGGAACAGAACAGAAGATGCAGAAACAACTGCAAAAACACTCAGCCACCTTATCTTTGACAAAGGAGCCAAGCATATTCACTGCAAGAAAGAACCTCTTCAATAAATGGTGCTGGAAAAACTGGCTTTCAACATGCTGAAGACTAAAAGTAGACCCATGTTTTTTCACCATGAACTAAACTAAAGTCAAGAAGGATCAAAGACGTAAATATTAACAAAGAAACATTAAACCTACTGGAAGAAAAAGTAGGTAGAGATCTTGAAAACATAGGGATAGCCAGAGTTCGTGAACAAAACCCTGACTGCATTGGAAATGCTTCAAAGAATCAACAACTGGGATTTCATCATATTAAAAGGCTTTTGCACATCAAAAGAAGTCACAAATAGAGTAAACCTACAACCCACAGAGTGGGAAAAAATCTTAGCCAGCTGTCCACCACACAAAGGACTTTTATCTACAGCATGTAAAAACTGAAAAAAATCAGCCCCCTTCAAATTTAAAGACTCAACACAAAAATTGAGGTGAATGCACACTTCTGAGACAAAGAAATACAAATGGAAAATAAATATATGAAAAAATGTCCAACATCATTGGTCATCTGAGATACACAATGTAAAACAACACTGAGCTTCCATCTCACTCCAGAAAGAACGATT
>RJWM01048711.1:0-11385 GCA_004363535.1 Dasyprocta punctata
TATAGCACAGAGAAAAATCTGTGCAATCATTACCTTCGAACAGGTTGTCAAAAATCAGAAGGTGGATGGTATTTTCAACAATGACAAGCACAATAAAAAGGTTGTTTTTTAAAATGTACTGCTAATGTAATGCTGAATTATCAACTTTGCAGAAAAATGTAAATTTTGGTGCCTAGCAGTCAATTGGACAGTAACTTTTAAATAATGTGTGCTATTTTTCAATTGAATCTAACAGTTCTTTCCAATAGTAACTGTTAAGTATTAGAGTATTAGAAAAACAGAAAGCTTGAGAGATTCGAATTATGTTTTCAGAATTGTCTAGTAGGCATTACTGTAAATCAGTTAACTGTCTGGAACCAGATATTTGCAATCTATCCTCCTGCTGTAAGAAAAATTTGTTCTGTATGTGTTCCTATATGCTACAGCTATAATTGAATGGATAAATTACTTGCAAAAGCAAAACCATAGAATAAGTGAAATTAACCACAAGAGAATATCACACTTAACATTTATCGATCATTTATCAAGAGCTTTTGCAAAGAAAAATTACTTGCAACTCTGATTGGCTATAATTTATGTGACATCGTTCTGCTTTTCTGGCTTTTTCCTGGAAACACACATTATGTATGTTTATTTTCTTTTGTTTATTTTTTATAAATTTATTTTCTTTTTTCCAAAAAGGATTTCAGAAAGGTGGATGCCACAAATCAATTCTATTAGTTGAAAAGGAATTAACAGAAGATGATAATGCATCAGTGTGTTACTTAAAACTGTGAGCTGCCCCCTGCTGCCCACCAAATAAAGTGTGGATGCCTTCAACACAGAATTCACAGCCCTCCATAGTCTGTTCGTAACTAACGTAACAGAAAACACAGAGATTCTTGGAGATCTGAATCTTTGTTCCACTACTGGTCAATTAGGCCAGATTTGGGAATATAAAGTGGTGCCTCAGTTTACAAATTTCATTTGTTTTATGATTTTGGGGAAGATTGCTGCATTTGTATTTTGTGGGGGAAATGGCCACTGTCACGTTTGTCAGCTGATGCAAAGTTTATGAAAAGAAGCAAACTTTTGCCCAACACTTCTATTCGGGGACTGAATTGTTTGCAAACAGATGCATTCATGAGCAAAGGCATTACTTCATTATTCCTTCTTCATCTAGGAAATAGAGCGTAGAGTTTCTGGGAGGAGCATGGTATAGGTTATTCAGATTAACTCGGAGGAACATATATAGATTATGCAAATTAAATTTACCAACAACTCTTGCTCCTTGAGCACAGGTGCCTCAGGCAGTCTACCCTGGCACTTTACATTAAAGGCCTATCAAGCTGTTCTTTCCAACTCATGCACCTCTGTTCGTGACTTAGCGCATGCTCGATACAGTTTTAGCTACTTACACATCGATACCCAAGACTGGTGTCCAGCTCTCCCACTTCTTCTTCTGTGTCTGTCACATCAGCTCTAAGAAATAGCCTGAGAGTCTGGCTTCTTCTGTTCTTTTTAGTTGATCTTTATTGGCTCTATTTGTCCTTCTAGGACAGCAAAGTCTTGAATTTTCTTTTCTTGAGGTTCCAAGCTTCTGGCATACTTTCTGGTGTGCATTGCCTCATTTTTGGTTTCTCACACCATCTCCAAGTATCCAAACTCTGATTTCTCTTCTATCAGCCACTGTCCTTTCCAACATTTCTCATCCCATTTGGAAGACTGTACTTTAGAGAGTGAAAGAAATAGAAAGATTATAGCTTGACAGTGAAATTGCCAACTAAAGTGTTACAAGTAATGAGAATTAATCTTTTACCTGAATGTGAAAAAATAATTTGGCACAGAATATTAAAATTGGATAGAATCTCAAACTCAGTGCCTGAAGCCCAATCAGGGAAAATTACTTGCCCCAGGTCATACAGATAAAAGCGTGAGCACCAGCAGAACACCTGAAATATTAGCCCCAGCTCTCCAGTTTGTGCCAGGATGAAGCACATCTGCTCAGGTTCCTTTCCTTTACTTCCCAGGAGACATCATAATTCTCAAGGGTGGAACATTTCTGATTAAAGAAGGAGATTTATACAATATAATTACAAAACTAGAAAAGGTTGTGTTTGTTTCATTCGCTATTCTATTTGATCATAGCTTTATTTTTTTCTTAAAAAATTTAAAAAGCTTTCACACTTTTGGGTGCACATATATATGTAAGTATATGTTTGTGTCTGTATATAAATAAAGAGTGAGAACTCTCCTTAGTTATATGTCACAAAAAAACAAGGCTACATAAGTTATTTTAAATAAACTAACTCCAAAATTAAAAACTTTTGACATATAGCATCAAAAGATATAATCAACAAAATGAAAAGTTCCCTTGTGGAATGAGAAAAAGTATTTGCAAATCGCATACCTAATGAAAAATTAATACCCAGAATACATAAAGAAAACCAACCAAAAGCTCAATTTAAACAATAAAGAATTTGACAGATATTTCTTCATAAAAGACATATAAATAATAATTGTATGAAAATATGTTCAACATCACTAATAATACGGAGTGCAAATCAAACCATGATATCACCTCAGACAATTAGGATAACTACTATTAAAAATAAACTGAAAATAACACTTGAGGGTGAGGATGTGGAGAAATCAGAGCCCTTATACAGAGCCTCGGTAGAAAGGTAAAATGGTACAGATTCAAAAATTGTACAGCATTTTCCTCAAAACATTAAAAACAAAATTGCCAAATGACTCAGAAATTGCACCTCTGGTCTCACATGCCAAATAACTGAAAGTAACATTTGGAAGAGATGCTTGCAGTCCCACCATGATTTATAATCAATATTGTGAACTTGACTGTGTTAAGAGGCACCTGAAAGACCACCGAAGTACACGCCCAGGTTCAGGTGGGTGGGTCACAGAGGTGTGACCATGGGAACCATACCTGGTCTTTGACCCACTTCCTCTTCTCTGATGTTCGTAGCATCATTACTAACAAATAGCCAAAATGTGAAGCAATTCAACTGATGAACGAATGAGAAAAGAAAATGTGGTATATGCATACAGTGGAAAATTATCCATCCTTTGAAATAAATATTCTTCAGGATTTTATTCTAAAAGAAATAAACCAGGCACAAAAGTCCTGAATGACATTATTTATAAGAGGTGACTAATACAAGCACTCACAGAAGCAAAAAAGTAGTGGTTGTCACAGGCACAGGCACGTAAGAGGGAGGAGAAATGTTTCATGGGCACAGAGACAGATGGAATGGGAGCAGGAAGAGGAAGGAAAGCTGAGAAGGAATAAACGCTGAGGGAGCGCCATGTATGTTTCTGTGCAGGGTACTCCAAAACACTCTCCTCGTCTGTGTTCAGAGCATCTTGTGCCACAGATATGTGATGACCATTTTCTAAACAAGGAAACCAGGGATTGAATACATTGAGGACATTCCCAGCACTCGGGAGGCTGAGGTAGGTGGAGCGTTGTGAGTTCGAGGCCGGCTTGGGCTACAACGTGAGCATAAGACCAGCCTGAGCTACATAGTGCGACCCTGCCTCAAAAAACCAGGGCCGGGAGTTTGGCTCAGTGCCTTAAGCGTCTGCCCTGGCAGGCGCGCGAGGTTGTGAGTTCAATCCCCGGTGCCGTGGAAAAAATAAAATAAAATAAATACATTGAGGACATATCCAAAACTTATCATGTTAGAAACAACAAGACTAGAATTCAAACTCAGATCAATTTGACATTTGCTTCCAAAATTTTCAATAAATCCCTTTCCCTGGTTCTTTACACTACTACTAAAGATATTATGTCTTAAGCACCCAAGGAAGATGAGGGTGGGTTGGAATTTTAAATAAGGTGGTTAAAAAAGATCTGATTGAGGGAGGTAGAATAATGACCCCTAAAGATATCCACATCCTAATCCTCAGAACCTGTGACTAAGTTACGTGCCGTTGCAAAGTGGAGTTAGGCTGCAGATGTGATTGAGGGTGCGGCCCAGTCCGCCTTAGAGTACAGAATATCCAGGATTACAGAGTTGGGGTCCACGTTAACAGCCTGAAAAGTAGAAACAAAGTGAGAGGCAGGAAAAAAGCCAAGGTCAAAGGGATGTTATATGAAAAAGAAAACAACCAAGTAGATGGTTTTTATTTCTTCTTCTCTCTCCTCTCTCTCAATATAACACTTCTGACATACCAAGCAATTCTTTAGCAGATTCTCTAGCAGATCTCAGCTGCATATCATCTAATTCAACTGGATTCTGACACTGTCTACCTGGAGAGAGCCTCAGGTTGAGAACTCAGTCCACAAGATCACTCCCCATTTTACATACCAGTTGCAAGTCAAAGCTGTCACCTGTCCTTCCGGCAGGTCAAGTATAAATCAGTCTCCCTATAATTCCTTTCTCAGGCTTGATTAATTTGCCAAACAGTCTCATAGAACTCAGGGAAGCACTTCACTTACATTTACTGACTTACTGTATCAGTAAATGGTTTCATAAAAGAGGGGATAAAGAGCCAGATGAAGAGATATATAAGGTGAGACTTGGAATGATCCCAAATACAGATGCTTTTGTCCCCATGGAGTTACGGTGTACCACCCTGCCAGTGAGTGTGTGTGTTCACCAACTCAGAAGCTCCCTGCACCACGTAGTTCAGCAGTTGTCCTGCTGACATGGCCCATCATTAATTTCATTTCCAGCCCCTACTCTCTGGAGAATGGGAGGTCAAGGTGGACACTCCAAGCTTCCGAGTATGGTCTGGTGATTGTGGTGATCAGCCCTATCCAGGACCCACCAAGAATCACCCCATTAGAATGAGAGCCGCTCCTATAGCTTAGAAATTCCCAAAGGTTCCAGAGTTCTGGGTCAGATACGCCTGTAACCAGGGCAATTATGAAGGTCTTATTTGCTCTGTGCCCGAGAACTGAAGCCAAAGAAAAAATATTACAGCAACAGAGTCTAGTAGTATTCTTATCACTCAGGAAATTACAATAATTTCAGGACCTCAGTGTAAGGCACTGGAGGCATGTAAAAATTTTCCCTTTATCTCATAACTAACCATTGTTGACTTTGAAGACGAATAGGACCACAAACTAAGGAATGCCGTAGTCTTCAAAAGCTGGCAAAGATGCGGAATGGATTCTCCCCTTAGCCCTCCAAAAAGGAATGTGACCCTCCTGACACCTTGAAATTACCCAGTGAGGCCCACAGGAGACTTCTGGCCTTCTGATTAACTTTTTGTGATTCTATGTCAATTTAAGCCACTAACTTTCCAGTAATTTGTCATAATAGCCCGGAAAGATACAGTTCGATTTCTTTTTATTAACATGCCTTTTCTTTTTTTACTATTTTCCTATACTGTTTTTAAAAAGAAGTGTCAAGGACACTCTGTATTTGGCAAGGTATGGATTGCTATTTTGTTCCTTTCTTTCCTAATTGGTCTTCTGCCAACAGAAGTGTGCATCGGGATGGGAAGACCCACCTGGACCTAGAGAACATTTGAGTATCATTTGTGCAAAGGTGAAAACTAGGTCTCACAAAAGACAAAATTGTGCCTCTGGATTTCACAGGCAACAGCTGCTCCTGGCTGCAAACATTTTGCAAAGATCATTGTGATCCTGAGAAAACAGTCAGATGAAGACATCACTGTTTATCTTGATTGATGGAAGCATAGAATTTGCCTCCAGGTTTCCAGAGGGATCAAGAAGGGAACTGCGTTTATTTACTCTGCCTGCTCTCTTCCGGCTGTTGGAGGTGCATTATCTCCTTTGGCTCTCACAATAACCCTATTAGCTGGCATTGTTATTCTCCATGTAACACATCAGGAAAATTAAAGCCGTTAATGACTTTAAAAAGCTCAATTTTCTGCCGGGTGACCGAGCACAGATTTACACCATTGGTTGTTATATTTGAAACACTACATGATTTTATGCTTTTCTTTAACCCCTTTTTATGGAGTCACAGACCATTCTAGAATAGTGAAAGCAATATTTTTTTTTGCCAGAAAAAATGCACTTATAAGGACAAGCGCATAGGCAAACGTGCACTCACACATTTGCATGTTATTCTCAGGGTACTCACTGGTCCCGTAAAGCCTACATAGGGCTTAAAAACCACACACACGTGCCAGCTCCTGTTCGTCAGAGGCGTGGTCTGTGATGGTCAGGCAGATGCCCATGTGGCAACTCCATGCCCTGTTCTTCACTCGATGGGAGACCTGCAGAAGCTATTTCACTTCTCAGGGGCTTATTCTCCTGACTTATAAAGCAGGGATAGCAGTAAACCAGATGCCCCTGGAGTTGTGGTGCAAATTGAAAAGTTCTTATATAAGAAGTGTTTAGGAGAATAAATGAGCAATAGTATATATTTAATAAAGGTTTTCTATTACCAATGATGGCGACTCATGAGCACTAGAGTTGGGTAATACTTTTTCAAGGATAACTTTATTATGACAGATGTAGCAGAAAAAAAGTCCAAAGCATCAGTAACTATAATACTTGGAGAAGAAAAATCTATGTCTTAGACAATGCAACTGCCACCCTTACAGCTACAGATGAGGTGAATAGCAGGGTCAGGAGAGACCAAGAAATGAATGCATTTTTATCTATCCTAAAACATGTCCATGACACTTGTCTCCAGAGAACCAGGATGCTGAGAGAGACAAAGATTAGACAAAAACATCAGAAGCTTGTGACTTATGACTTCAAAGGAGAAACATTTCAGAATACCCAGAAATTAATGATGAAAGAACATTATTGTGGAGGCCCTTTGGGATACAACAGGAAGCCTCCAGAAGGCTCTTGATGTGCTTTCCTTTATAAGAAAAAGGTAGAAGGGCATTTTGATCAGCTGGGGAAGAAAAGAGTTTAGCAGTCATCATACTATGCAAACACACCTAGCCTCTTCTATAGGAGCACAATGCCACATGTCCATTAATGCAAATAAATTTAAATAAGAGTAACCATGGCAATAAGAGGAAAATGTGGAAGAATAGGGAAGCCTGTACGTCACCAGTTTCCTCATTTAATCAGTTTATCTAATACATTCAGACATGGCTTCAACATGTAAAATATATTTCATCCCTCTTAGAAGTATTGATTTATTAGTTCAACCAAGAGTTACTAAAATAGATTTTCCCCTAAATAATGTCCATAATTATTTTCATTGTCTCTTACTTCCTATAACTCATCCTTCTTTCATTTCAAATTCAGAAAACACTTATCTTTATTCCAGGAAGCATCTCTTCACCTGATGTGTCCACTTAAGTAAGCATCATAGCTCCTGAAGCTCTAGGTCATTAAACTTTTCAATTGGTTCATGATGATACCAAAATGACCCTTTGACACAGTCCTTTGGGAAGACAGCCAGACATTGTCCTGGAAGTGACTGTACCCCAAGCACACTTATTTCCTCACATTATTACGTGTGCCCCAGGTGGTCACGTGCAAAACCCCCAGCAAAGTGAAAGGATAACGTGTCTTTCCTGACTTCAGTCTGTGCTTAGTTTGCTTGCACAATTAGCAACATAAAGCTAGAAAATGAACTTACAGTTCTCGAATAAAATTCAAGGCTAAAATACAATTCTCTATTTTAGAGAACTTCAGAGAAAAACACCAGAACATCATTCCAAAGGTCGATGTTTAGCTGTCTCACGGGATCATGAGCATTCAGAATGACCCCTCTGGGCCAGAACACATGGAGAGCATGTTTGCAAGTTTTCATGGAGCTGCCACAACCCAACCGCTTTGTAACTTGCACCGTACAAAGTCACATATCAACAAGCAGTCCACGAACGAAAAATAACTAAAAATATACAAATGTTTAATATATTTCAAAAAAAGTAATGAAAGCAAAAATTTCAAAGGGAAAAGGACACATTTATCACAGCTAGAAAACCCCTGTGAAAATTCCATTTCCCCACATCATTTCTTTTCCTGTATCTTACACTTCCCACTCTCGTCTCAGATCTCGCCTGGTTCCCCTTACTACACGCAGCCCTCCGAATCCGCTTTCCCCCAGCCTGAAGTTACCCTCCTCTCCCGCCTCAACCGCTCTCTCTGACTCAGGCCCTTTGTTTTGTTTTCTCCTTTGCCTTTGGTCCTGATTCTTATAGAAATACAGTCCAGAACCAACCTCACCTAAAATTTGGCTCCCTTCTCTGGGAGAAGGGAGAGAGAGAACATGGTGAATTCTCAAAATTTAGCATCCTTCTCTTAATTCTCTCCATACTCAGATTTTTTTAATGACCTTAATGGCCCATGCCATGTCTTTAAGAAGGTGTTAAAAGGTCCAACCTGCTTTTGTACTCAATGAGAAGTGGCTGTTCCTACTCGCCGAGTGTATGACTGTCAGGCCTGAATGGACAGTAGCTTCACTAACAGTTTACTAACTTCCTTAGTAGCAGCTGACAAAAAATACCAGTTTAGGAGCCTCACAGTCCGTTTCTCTAGTGTACAGCGAGGGCACTAAAGGGTGGATGGAGGGTTCAGGACAGACAGTAAAGCTTCAGAGTGATAGGGGCTGAAAGTTGATGACTTTACTATTTACAGTGCCTGGACATGGTGCTGACCAGTGGAAAGGGAGGACTCAACCAAGCACAGCAAAACGTGACCTTGTGAAGAACACTCCACAGGACTTTCTACCTCTCCGTATTGAAGGTGATACATAGTAAGGTATTTAACGTATTCAAGAAAGAAAAAATATATTTTTATATATGGATGGCATATAGATCAGGACAGAAACTCCTCTTATTGCTCTTGTTAAAAGGAAAAGTGCTATTTCTTTCCTTGCATTTGTATGTTGAGAGGAAGGTAGAAATGAGGTAAATTTGTAGTGTTTGGGCATCTTTACAATGCTAAGTGTTTCCACCTGAAAATAATGTTGAATCCTCTTCTTACACAGATCTTCTTCATATTTCAACAAAATTTGTGTCTTCTCCTGCTACCTTCTTCCCCTTTGAAGATTCACTTCTTAAATATTTATTGCAAGTTTTCCACGTGCCAAACACTCTCTTACATGGTGAGAATGTGGTCGTGAAGAAAACAGACATGATTCATCCTCATATTGAAAAAAGTCTGTGTCTGCAGCTTGTATTTTTCCACAGGACAGAGTTTTAGAGATGCAATGTCTGTAGCAAGGGATATGAACATATATGAAGCTTACTGCTTCCCAAAAGCTTAGATTTGTTTATATTCCTTGGAGAACTGACTGATTCTGATGAAATAGGACTTGGGGTCTGATTTCTTCTGGATCCTAAAGAACCGAAAGGATTTTCAGGGCAGAAGACGAGTGAAGGTAGGTGAAAGGTAGAGTCCACTGTCTTTGGAGTGGGTTCTTGGTGTGACTGGAGGTGAAGGGATTCACTACTGATGGAGTCCTGATGACACAGCACCTACTTTCCAAACCCCTGAGATGGCCACACGCTGCCCTTCCCGTGCCGCAGCCTCCTATGAAACACAACACTGTACCATGAGCCCCACTCCCTGAAGTTTTCTGAGAATGCCCTTTCTCTACCATGGTGACTGGAGAACAAGCCTGTGACCAGAGTGACTCAAATCCAAAGGGGATCTTTGGGAGCCTTCTTAGACATTAATAAAAGAAAAAGAAGAAGAGCGTCTAAAACACTGAGTAGAGGCTAAGACTTTACCATTTTGTGCATAGGTTTTAAGATGTTCGTGTGCTTTCCTGAGCATCAAAGACCCTGGAAATAAAGTAATTTAATCAATGTGCTCAATCTGACCTGGATCTTAGCCTAGTCCACTGACTTACACTCTGACAGTTACAGCTAAATTGCTCCCTTGAAAATCAATAATATTTTTCCATTTTGATGTGTGTGAAAGCACTCCTGATATTTACTGTATCCTGATATATTTACTGATACTTCAGTGAATATTTGACAAATCGCTGGAACCCTTGCAGACGTAGGGCGATTAACGAGAGTTCGCTGCCACAGCAAAGACGCGTGTCTCACCTCACAGCGCAACTGAGCCTCCCTGGGAAACAGACTCTGAGTCATGGACTTGTGTGCAGGAAATTTACTGTGTGGTGCTGTTCCAGTGAGCATTCTGTGGGGGAAGAAAGGAAGCAATATTGGGCAGAAGGGCAAACTGAAAGAAGTTTAGTGAAGATAAAGACCTCAGCTGACTTCTCAGAGCTGGGGAACTGATTGCACTTAGAGTTAGTCCATGTGTTCCAAGGAAACTGGTCCCAGATGGACCAGTCACTGGACATCAGCAACACCTAGAAAAGGGATTCACCTGGGACACGCTGGTTCCTGATGGAAGTGCTGGGGACGGGGGCCCCAGTCTGTGCTTCCTGGCAGCTGGGGGAAAAGGCTCCTTAATCTTCAGTGGAGGTCCTGGATGACTCACCACAGCCTCCACAAGCCAGTGCTTTCATCAGTTTCTGGCTGCTATGTCTTGCTTTTGTCTATGCAGCTGGGATATTTGTTCTCCTTTTGCAGCCTCTGCTTCCACAGTTAGAACAATGCCTATGGAACTGGAGAGTGAACCACCTGATTGCAACTAAGTGTTGCAAATCCCCAGTGATATAACTGCCACCTTGTACTCTTTCAGTCCCAAATTAAGGCCCCCATAATTGTCACCATTGTGAATATTCTGACCCTTTTTTTTATAAGTCCAAAATAATATAGTGAAATAAAAAAGAGCCTGAAAGAATTTAAATCCCATCTCTGTCACTTGTTAGTTCTGTGACATTAACAGTTCATTAAACTTCTAGGAATCTTGGTTTCGTTGTCTGTAAAATGGGATAATAATCATGATTTTAATAGCATAAGGACTTTATAAAATAACATATCTGTGACCTAGATGAAATATATAGGACACTTGAGAAGTAATAATAAGTGAAAATAATAATGATAACCGCTATCAACTGTTTTCTATGTGCTTAGTAAAGTAATTAGGACCTTTTACACATTTTATTTACTTAGTCTTCACATGAAAATAGGAAGACATGGTTATTTGGTTGTTATACAGCAAAGGTGATATTCATAACATTTAACCACTCAGATAGAAATCAATAAGGGTGGCAAAGACAGAAACAGTGGTAGTATGGTTTTACTACAACTCATTGTGATACGGGGATATTGAAATAGCTTGATTGAGGAAACCAAGCCTTTAGGTGGTAGAGGTGGCATTTAATCATAAATACTAAGTTCACAGACTATGAAGTTAAAAGCATCTTTCAGTACTATCTTCCAACTTCAAGATCTTGATGGAGTCTCTGTGCACCTTTAATTTAACCGCTTTGTGAAACCCTAAGCCTTCTTGACCATAGAAATGCAGCCATCATATTTTCTTACAAATGTATTTTCTTACTAACAACATAGATTTCCCACTAAATACAATTCCCGGGATTTATTGGACTGAAAGCTAGTGTCATGAGCCAT
>RJWM01048712.1:0-11379 GCA_004363535.1 Dasyprocta punctata
CAATTTGAAAAATGCTTTGAAAACTGAATAACAATGCTTATTACTGAGCTACATTCATATCTTTCTATTCATTTACATATAGTATTTTCAAACATTTATGTCTAAGGAAAAGACCTAGGAACAGTGTCAATTTTAATATTAAGTAATAATCATCCAGGGACATGAAATGCAACCAAAATATACAGTGAATTTTTTAACAAAAATTGATTATAGTAAATGACACATTGGCACTGAACTCCCCCCCCTGCCATATTTTTCCTCACTTGGAACACACGCCATCTTTCTTGCCACTTACTGAAGCAATTCTGGAAGTCCTTTCTTGTGTCTGTAGGAGATGTGATCAGAACTATGGTGACAGCTGCTGCAGAGTTTCTTCCAATGCAAAGGCTCCTAAACACATCACGCTGTCTCCTCACCTTATGCACCAGGTCTAGCACCGTGTGAATTTAACTCTTTCTCAAAGTCAAAATGACCATCAAAGGTAAATGTATTGAATCATACAAAATGTTAAGGCAGCCACAACAGTGCAACTAAATACATAAAAAGGGCTTTCATAACTTCTTCAGAAAATAGTCAGAACTACATGATAAATGTAGAAGACATGGTGAGAATTCTCAGGGGAATTAATGGCAATAAGTCTTTACTTGCAATAATTTTAAAATTCTATATGCATTGCATATTTTGATAAACTCTTGTATATCAGTTAACTCATTAACTGAAAAAAATTCTATATCTTAACAAGTTTAATTTCATCCTTATCTCTTACTTTGCATTTTTTTTTTTTTTTTTGGTACTGGGACTCGAAATCATGACCTCATGCTTGCCAGGCAGGCACTGTGCCACTGAGCTATATCCCTGGCCCTTTACTTCTCCTCTCTAATAATTATTTTGGTGTATATTAAAATTTGTGTTGTGTAGGTGACTTTTACATACACTGTAATTCAAATCTAATAAAAAGTCCTGAAAAATTTTGACTTGTACAGAAATTTGATAGCACAAAATTTCTTAAATGCTATTTCAAGTCATTCACACACTTTTTACAGGTGAAAAATGTAATTAAAATATTATCATCCATAAAATAGGAAACATTGAATATGTATTATGACAAAAATAATCTAAATGTTAAGAACTTATATTGCAGATAATTTTAGTTGGAAAGTTGTGAATATTAAATTGCCCTAGTGTTTTGATTCATGGTGTACTAAAATGTTTTGGAATTTTTTATTAAAAGCCCAAATTTTTAGAATCCTGATTTTTATATATTTAACTGTTTAACTCTTTATAAAATATCACATCTATGAAAGTCAAATTTGATAAAGTAATACAACAATTATCATGTTTTGTTTTGTCTTTTTGAGATAGGGTTTTATGATACAGTTCAAACTGGGCTTGAACTTACCTTCTATCCCAGGCTGGCCTCAAACTTGCAGCAATCCTCCTGCCTCAGCCTCTCAAGGGTGGCACATGCCTGTAAGCCCAGCCCTTGGGAAAAGAAGAATTATTTGAATACAAAAATTGTGAATTTCTGTTCAGATGAAAATAATAAGCCTTAAATCGAGAGAAAATAAATGCAATGCATATAATTAATATACAGAAAATCTTCAGAACATGTAAGGAGTGTCTATTTTTTGCAATACTGATTTTTTTTAATTAAGCAAGTAGGGGAGGAAGACAATAAAATTAAGATAAAATGTTCTCTCAACACGGCTTCAGTAGAGTCCCCAAGTCAGCAGGCAATGTTACCTACCAAAAGCAGTGTTTCCGTCTCAGACTGGGTGGAGCTGCTATAATGCAATACACAGTTCTAGGTGACTTATAAATACCAGGAGGTTCTGACTCACAACCCCAGTGGTAGGAAGTCCAAGACCAAGTTACCAGTGTGTCGAGCTGGGGGAGGGAGAGTTTTCTTCACATCACAGATGGCTGACTTCTTCCTGCGCTCCATTTAATGGAGAAGCAGGCTGCTTTCTGAGGTCTCTTATACAAAGGAAATAAATTCATGCAGAAAAATCTCACTTTTTAATATCATTCCTTGGGTATTCAAGACTTTAACATATGAGTTTTGGGAAAAACAAACTTTAGCTCTATAGCAGGTATTGAACCTGCAACTTTATAGCAGAACAAGCAGCAGTGAGCACATCTCTAGATACACAGAGATGCATAAGGAAGGTAAAATAACCTTCAGAGGTTGAAGAATCATTTTTAGCTTGTCAGAGTCATATTGGTAGAGTATTTGTAACTGAATAGCCACCTTTCCTAGCACTTAGAAATCACTAAAAATAAGAAATAACTCTGATTATCTTTACTGGAGTGTCAGTTCTAGAAAAGCTCTTACTAATTTTAAATGCTCTTATTAAATCACAAACCTGTGATTACAACTGTAGTTATAAAAGCACTGTTGACTTTTTTCATAGTTCTGTTTTTCAAGTTATGTATAACCATTCATAGCACATATCACCCAAAACATTGAGAATGCTAAACTTATGGCTGTGGCTTATTTGAGGCAATTTTGCTACTTCTTTTTCTGACTCCAAATCAAAATTGCAAAATATGTGGTGGTCCTAGGATAAGTACACTAAACAAAATTCTCCATTATGCACAAATGTACGTGCTTTCCACAAAATTCATAGAAGTCTAAATGATAATGTATGCTGATTATCCTTAGGTTAATCGGTAGATGGTGAGGATGCAAAGTAAAGGAGATTTTATGACCATTCATGCTTTCAAAAGCTCCTTGGAAGTTTATTTCAAATACCTATAATCCTCTCTAACTGCCTGAGCGTTGGTTCAGAGATAGTTCCCTTCACTTCAAACGGCTCTGACATTGATTTTGAAATAAAAGATTCCCTATAGGATTCAGAAGCTTTACAGTGACTCAGTGTGAAGCGATAAACCTGAACTTTCAGGAATTTGTTTTATAGCCTTGCGGTGTCTCACACATACATGCTTGTAACGCTGGTTGATAGACCTTGTTGACACTGAAGCACTCAATTTGTTTTATCTATTTTTCTTTGGGACAACAACCATGCTACCCTGCGCAACAAGTTTCTTTGACTTAGTTGGATCTCATTGTACCCTTATATCTAAGGTCAGCACATTAATATGTTTTTGATCAGCCGTTCCCTGAATTAGAGAAAAACTCTTGATTTCAAGTGCTTTCCCAGTTTAAACACCATGAAAAGGTAATTATCTAAACAACCTTCACTAATATGATTCGCCTTACATCTCTGTAGTCTCGCAGCTAATCCTGGTGACAGTTCAGGGCTCCATACTTTGTGATGCTACAAGTTAGGAAAATTTCTTCTCCAGTTCAAAGAGAGTGATGAAAGGAATGGTTGTTAAAAGAGGCAATATCCTTGATAATAACTGTGAATTTGAAAGCCACTAAGTTTAACTGCAACACTAGTCAACAAACTGTTCTCAGTAATTTCAGAAGACAAATTTAGCTCAAGCTGCACACAGCTTCTTTAAAGGAGTCAGATTATACATGAACTCCTTTTGGTGACTCTGAATATTATGAAGTAAGATGATTGCAATTATGCAATAAAAAAGGATTAAAAGACACTTTACACATCAGAGTAGGAACATACAAATTTAAAATACACGGCACATATGAAGAGCACAATTGTGGAAACTGTCAGCTTAGCTGCGAGATTTGATTAATGAAGAAAAATTTAGAGAGGGTAAACAAGGCAAATTATAAACTATGCACCTTCTCTTTTAGGTTGTGAGTTTTGCTTTCAGGTAATAAAGTCTCTGAGGATTTTAAATAATGGAATAATCATATTGCGTTTACATCAGACTTATTGAAATATTGATGTACAGCACAATCCACAATTTTTATCTTACAATTTTATGAGTTTTGCAAATGGATAGTGTCAGAACCCTCACCACAATAAAACTATAACACAGTCTCCCCACTCACGCATTTTTTCCTGGCATTTTGAGACAGTTTCTCCATATCTACTTCCTAATACTCCTGAGCCTACATTCTAACACTATAACTTTGAAGATTCTAGGGTGTGTTTTCACAAAACATTCCAGATTTATCCATGCTCATGTCTGTCAGGCTTCTATTCCATTTTCATGGCTGACTGCTATTTTTTAATTTAAAAGTTTATTTCACTCTTTATATGGTTTTTAAAAATTTTTATTTTAAAGAGAAAAAGAAATAAAGCAATTTTTCAAAACAAGATAATAGGAGAGTAACAAATGGTAAATATACTGTATGTTGCTATCTTCAAAGTGGTTGCTCAGAGTACAAGACACAGGCATGAAAAATTGTCCACACAAACTTAGCACAAAACTGTTTTTTCAATGAACTAAGAGAAACTAGTAGTATAACTACCTTAACTAATGTATATATATATATACGTATATATATATACGTATATATATATATATTTCATTTTGCTCTTCCTTTTCCCGTCTTTCTTCTCTTCCCCACATCCCAGTTGCTCTATTTTTGAAGAATTTCTTCCCATTTCACAATATTTATTGTACGTTTGAATCTTTTGTACATTTTGAATCTTATTTGCTCTTTCAGCTTCTCACACTAGGGAGAGAACACAATGTCTAGAGAAGTGAGTCTTATTTGATTTATGAGTATGGTTTCACGTTGCATCCATTTACTATAAAAGTCTCAAGTTTGTACTTCTTTATAGCTGAATAGTACTCCATGGTATAAAAACACCACATCTTTTTTATCTATTCCTTGGTTGATGGGCATATGGGTAGTTTCCAAGATTTAGCTATTATAAATTATGCTGCTATACACATAGGTGCATGTGTATTGCTGTGGTATGATGTTTTTAATTCTTTTTTTTTTGTACTAAAGATTGAACTCAGAACCTCACACTTGCCAGACAAGTGCTTTGTCACTGAGCTACATGCCCTGCCCTGATGTTTTTAATTCTTATGGGAAGATACCCAGAAGGAGAATAGCTGGGTCAAATGAGACATCCAATCCTAGTTTTATGAGGAATCTCCACACCAATTTCTGAAGTGCTTGCACCAGTCTGCATTCCCATCTAGAGTGAAAGGTTCCTTTCCCACCACATTTCTTCCAGCATTTGTTACTGGTTGATTTCTTGATGATAGTCATTCCTTTTGAAGTCAGGTAGAATCTCTCAGTGTTGTTTTAATCTGCACCTTTTGAATGATCAATGATGTTGAACATTTTTCCATATATTTATTTGCTATTTGGTTATTTTCATTTGAGAAGCACATATACATCTCAGATGCCCATTTTTGGATTGGGTTTTTTAATTTGAGGGTCTGATTTTTTTTCAATTCTTTATATGTTCTAGATAAAAATCATTCATTTGAGGGACAGTTGGTGATAATTTTTTCAAACTCTGTGAGTTGTCCTTTCACTCTGTTGATGATTTATTTTGCTGTGCAAAAGTTTTTTTTAATAAGATGAGATCCCAGTTATTGATTCTTTGAAGTATTTCTTGTGCAGTCTGTGTTTTGTTCATGAGCATTCCACCTTCACCAATTTCTTCAAGATTTCTACCTACTTTGTCTTCCAGTAGATTTAGTGTGTCTATTTAGTACTAAGATCGTTGGTCCATTTTAACTTTAGCTTAGTGCATAGTGATAGACATGGAACAAGCTTTAGTCTTTGGCATGGGCAAAGACAGTTTTTCCATCACCAATTTTGGAGGCTGTCTTTCTTCCACTGAATACATTTGGCCACTCTGTCAAAGATAAGGTTACTGTGTTTGGAGTTACATCTGCATGTCCTATCCTATTCCACTGATCCTCAGGTCTATTTTTTTGCCAATACCATGTTGATTTTATCATAGTAGCTTTGTAGTACAATTTCAAGTAAGGGATTGTGACTTGCCTTTGTTGTCCAAGATTGCCTTGGAGACTATAAGTCTCTTCTGGTTCCAAAGAAATTTAGGTATGTGTTTTTCTAGATTTTGTGAGGAATGTTAATGGCATTTTTTTTATTTAAGTCAAGAAAAAAAAAGACATATATAACAAAGAGAACAAGCAAAAGAGACAAACAAACTAGTAGAGTAAATGTACAACAGTAATATTGCAGTTTTACAAAACCAGATGATAGAAACTTGACAATGGTTGCAATATTGCATAACGTTATCTTTAAAATGGTTACTTACATTAACAGATATAGACATGTAAATCTGATCTAATCATATGAGTATTAATTGTTCTTTCTCAATAATGAATACATTCAGCAGTGTGTTCATTTTAGTTATCTTACATATACATATATACAGGTTTATATCTTTTCCCTTTCCCTTTTCTCTATCCGCCTTTTCCCTTCCCAATTACTGTTGCTCTTCGAACTGTTTTTTACCCTTCCATAGTATTTATTATAGATTTTGGATCATATATACTGTTCTGTTTCTTACACTAGGGAGACAATATGGTATTTACACATGTGGGTTTGATTTATCTCACATATGAGTATGGTCTCAAATCGCGACCATTTAGTTACAAAAGTGTCAATGCAATCTTCTTAATAGCTGAGTAGTACTCCATTGTATAAAAATATCACATCTTTTTTTTTTTCCATTCTTTGATTGATGGACACTTGGGTTGTTTCCAAAATCTGGCTATTACAAACTGGGTTGCTATAAACATGGGTGCACAGATATCACGGTGGTGTGATGTTTTCAATTCTTCTGGGAAAATGCCCAGAAGTGGGATAGCTGGGTTGAATGGGATCTCTAATCCTAGCTTCTTGAGGAATCTCCACACTGATTTCCACAATGGTTGCACCAGTCTACACTCCCAACAACAGAGGAGAAGAGTTCCTTTCTCCCCACAGCCCCTCCAACATTTGTTGTTGGTTGATTTTTTAATCTTGGCCATTCTTTCTGGAGTGCCATGGAATCTCAGTGTTGTTTTAATTTGCATTTCCAAAATGGCCATTGATGTTGAACATTTTTTCATATATTTATTTGCCATTTGTATTTCTTTCTCTGAGAAATGTGTATTCATCTCAGAAGCCCATTTTTGGATTGGGTATTTGAATTTTAGGGGCCTGATTTCTTTAATTCTTTATATGTTTTAGATAGAAGTCCTTTGTCTGATGGAGAATTGGCTAAGATACTTTCCCAGTTTGTGGGTTTTCTTTTCACTCTGTTGGAGATTTCATTTGACATGCAAAAGTAAGATGAGATCCCAGTTGTTGATTCTGGGAGGAGTTTCCTGTGCAATTTGATTTTTGTTCATGCACTCTCTGCCTACTCCTATGTCATCAAGATTTTTACCTACTCTGTCTTCTAGTAAGTTTAGTGTCTCTGTTTTTATATTCAGATCTTTGATCCATTTTGACTTTATTTTAGTGCATGGTGATAGGCATGGATCTAGTTTTAGTTTATGGCATATACAAAGTCAGTTTTTGCAGCACCATTTATTAAAGAGGCTGTCTTTCTTCCAGTGTACATGTTTGGCCCCTTTGTCAAAGATGAAGTGGCTAAGTGTGTTTGTAGTTGTGGGTGTATCTTCTAATCTATTCCATTCATCTTCAGGTCTGTTTTGATTCCAGTACCATGCTGATTTTATCACAGTAGCTTTGTAGTATAGTTTCAAGTCAGGCATTGTGATGCCTCCTGCCTTACCATTGTTGCCCAGAATTGCCTTTGCTATTCTAGGTCTTTTCTGGTTCCAGATGAATTTCAGGAACTCTTTCTCTAGCTCTGTGAGGTAGGCGAGTGGTATTTTGATTGCGATTGCATTGAATCTGTATAATAATTTTGGGAGAATGGTCATTTTCATATTTGTTCTTCCTATCCATGAACAGGGAATGTCTTTCCATTTTCTGAAATCTTCTTCGATTTCCTTCTTTAGAGTAATGCAAATTTCACTTTGTAGATCTTTTACTTCCTTTGTTAGATTGATTCCTAACTATTTCATTTATTTGGATGTTATAGTGAAGGGTGTGGTTTCCCTTATTTCTCTCTCAGTGACTTTGTTGTTTGTGTACAGGGATGCTATTGATTTTTGAGTGTTGACCTTGTATCCAGCAACATTACTGAATTTGATTAATACTTCTACAAGTCTTCTAATGGGTTTTTGGGGGTCTTCTATGTAGAGTATCATATCATCTGCAAATAATGATAATTTCACTTCTTCCTTTCCTATCCTTATTCCCTTTATTTTTTTCTCTTGTCTAATTGCTCTGGCTAATATTTCCAGAACTATATTGAATAGGAGTGGTGATAATGGACATCCTTGTCTTGTTCCTGATTTTAGTTGAAAGTTTTCAGTTTTTGTCCATTTAATAAGATGTTGGCTGTTGGTTTATGATATATGGCTTTTATCAGGTTGAGGTAGAGACCATCTATTCCGATTTTCTGTAAGGTTTTTTATGATGAATGGGTGTTGGATTTTGTTGAAAGCTTTTTCTGCATCTATTGAGATGATTATGAGGTTCTTGTCCTTGGCCCTGTTGATATGGTGTATTACATGTATTGATTTCCGTATGTTGAACCATCCCTGCATTCCTGGGATGAATCCCACTTGATCGTGGTGTATAATCTTTCTGATAACTTGCTGTATTTTATTTGCCAGTATTTTATTAAGGATTTTTGCATCTATGTTCGTTAGGGAGACTGGCCTGTAATTTTCTTTTTTGGTTGGGTCTTTCTCTGGTTTTGGTATTAGGGTAATACTTGTTTCCAGGAATGAGTTAGGGAGACTTGCTTTCCTTTTGATTTCATTGAAGAGCTTGAGGAGTGTTGGCATTAAGTCTTCCCTAAATATCTTGTAGAATTCAGCAGTGAATCCATCAGGGCCCGGGTTTTTCTTTGTTGGTAGGGTCTTAATTATATTTTCCATTTCATTAGCTGAAATTGGGCTATTCAGCAGCTTTACATCTTCTTGATTCAGCTTTGGTAAACCATATGTTTCTAGGAATCTGTCCATTTCTTCTGTGTTATCAAATCTATGTGAGTAAAGTTTTTCAAAGTAGGTGATGATGAACTTCTGTATTTCCTCTGGGTCTGTAGTGATTTCACCCTTTTCCTTTCTTATTGCATGAATCTGAGTTTTTTCTTTCCTCTTCTTGATCAGGTTGGCTAGCGGTTCATCAATTTTATTTACTCTTTCAAAGAACCAACTCTTCGATTCATTAATTCTTTGTATTGTTTTCTTAGTTTCAATTGCATTAATTTCTGCTCTAATCTTAATAATTTCCTCCCTTCTTTGGGCTTTGGACTTGACTTGCTCTTCTTTTTCAAGAAGTTTGAAGTGCAGCATTAGGTTGTTTATGTGTGTTCTTTCCATTTCTTTGATATGAGACTTTAGTGCTATAAATTTCCCTCTGAGGACTGCTTTCATTGTTTCCCACACGTTCCGGTAATTTCACTTGCATTTTCATTCAATTGTAGATATTATTTAATTTCTTCTTTAACTTCTTCTGTGACCCACTGGTTATTTAGGAGAGTATTATTTAATTTCCATGTGTTTATGCAGCTATTGTAGGTTTTTTTGTCATTCACTTCCAATTTTACTGCGCTGTGGTCAGATAATATGCAGTTCGTTTGCATTTACTTAAGCTTGCTTTGTGGACCAGTATATGATCTATTTTAGAGAATGACCCATGTGCAGCTGAGAAGAATGTGTTTTCTGATGTTGATGGGTGAATACTAGGTATACATCTACTAGGTCCATTTGTTCACAAGCTTGATTCAGTTCTGCTATTTTCTTGCTGAATTTTGTTTGGTTGATCTATCTCTCTGTGACAATGGGGTGATAAGGTCCCCTGTTATAACTGTATTATTGTTTATTTGGTTTTTCACGTTTATTAAGAATTGTCTTACATAGTTGGGTGCTCCCATATTTGGTGCATATATATTTATGATTATAATCTCTTCCTCTTGAAGTTTTCCCCAACAAGTATGTAGTGACCTTCTTTATCTCTTTTGATCATTCTCGGTTTGAAGTTTGCATTGTCTGCAAGCATACTAGCTACCCCTGCTTTTTTCTGGGTTCCTGTTGCATGGAGTATTGTTTCCCAGCCTTTGATTTTTAGTCTGTGAATTTCCTTTTGAGTGAAATGTGTTTCTTGTACACAGCATATTGTTGGGTTTTGTTTCTTAACCCACTCTGCCAGTCTGTTTCTTTTTATTGGTGAGTTGAGACCATTTACATTGATTGATATAACTGATATGTACTGGCTCATCGCTGTTATGATCTTTCTGTTGTTGGTTTTCTACATTCTGCTTAGTGGTTTCCTTTGGTTATTGTTCTTAAGATTGTGGCTATCTTTGTCTCTTTCTAGAGTGTCTTTCAGTACTCTTTGTAGAGTTGGTTTGGTGGCCATAAATTTCTTCAGTTCTTCTTTGTCATGAAAGTATCTTATTTCTCCATCAAATTTTAAGGATAGCTTTGCAGGGTACATCAATCTGGGTTGGAAATTGTTTTCTTTCAGGATTTGAAATACTTCACTCCAAGCTCTTCTTAGCTTGAAGGTTAGTGTTGAGAAGTCTGCCATGATTCTGATAGACTTTCCTTCATAGGTCGTCTGTTTCTTTTCTCTGACAGCTTTTAGTATTTTGTTCTTGTGCTGTATTTCTGATACCCTTATTATTATATGTCTGCGTGAGGATTTATTTTGGTTATGGTTAACTGGGGTTCTGTATGCCTCAATTACCTCTACTTCAGATTCTCTTCCCATGTTTGGAAAGTTTTCTGCTATTATTTCTGTGAATAGTCTTCACAGGTTGTTAGTATTGACCCCTGCTTTCTTCATTTATGCCTATTAATCTTACGTTATTTCTCTTGGCATCATCTTGCAGCTGTTGAATTGTTGTTTCTTGGTTCCTTACTATTTTTAGGAGATCTTTTCTTTCATGGTCATGATCTCCCATGCTGTCTTCAAGATCTGAGATTCTATCTTCAGCTTCATTTAAGTGGTTTTTGAAACTTTCCATGGACTTTTTCATTTCATGCATTTCCCTTTGCATCTGTTTCATGCATTCTGTTTGTGTCTTATATTGTTCATTCAAGGTTTCGATCATTTTCTTAAGTTCTTCTATGTTTTTATCTTACTCTTCTTTAGATACACACATTTCTTTAATAATAATTCTAATTTCATATTTTGGCTGAGAGAATATTTCTGATTTGAGTTTCTCTATAGCTTCATCAAGCTGTTTCTTTACTGCATTTTCTATCATTTCAGAAAGTCCATTTGTGTGACTCCCACTGTCTTCCCTTTCAGTGTCTCTTGGGTTTGTTCTTAGTGGGCTGGGGGACTGAGACTGCCTCTTGCTCTTTCACTTTGTCATTTTATTCTAGAACCTATGTGGCTCTGTGTTCTGCGAGTCTGACCGGGTGTTCCCCTGTGGGTCGCGCTGAGTGGTGGGTCTCGCTGAGTCGTGGGACCTGGTAGAGCTG
>RJWM01048713.1:0-11281 GCA_004363535.1 Dasyprocta punctata
CTATGTGTAACAGCTATTTTTGTCTACAATTCTCTCTGTCAAACTAGCCATTGTACATGACCTTGGAGAGGAGAAAAGGTTAAATAGCAAAGCAGGATCTTTATCTAAGGCTCATGAATTTTATCATCCTTGGCATTCTTCTCTACTTGCTGTCATAACAAAAGAAAATTTTGAATTGGAACACTTAATTCTGAGAAACGTGATACTTATGCAGTAATTTTTCTGTGCTATTTCTAAAGTGAATGTATTTTAATTTTAAAATAAAACTGTGCTGATTTCTGCAGATTTATTTTTGTCCTCAAAGAATCTATAATGAGTTTCTGTCATTGCTTATTTCACTTTCATGTTTGTATAAATTAACACTTCATTAAAAAGTATTCATTCATTTAAAACAATGTTTTCCTTGAAGGAGTAAACAACTACAATTAACAGCAAAACATAAAAAGCTTGATGTGTCTTCTGAATATATCATTTAATTTTTTAATTATGGGTTTTATAAATAGTGCTGATATTACAATTAATAACTTCCACACTGCAAAAATCATTGAAAAATCAAGGATACATATGAATATATATATTTATAGATAAGAATATATAAGAATATATATTAATTCTACACAAGTGAATTCCTGAAAATTATGGTCAGAAAGAAATTTCATTACATGTGATGCAGATTATTAAAAAATACATGATAATGAATAAGAGTAAATTTTAAGATACATTATGTGTTTAAAATGGATTGATGCATATATATCATGCATGACAATGAATATTCAGTCATGTATAAAAACATTATTATAGCTACTCTTATAGATATAGATAGATAGATAAATAGACTCATGCATAGCTATATGGATAAGATAGACACATACATACATACATAGCTATATAGATAGTTTAGTTTGTTTCTGACACTTTTAAAATTCTTTTATTCATATTGCTGATCTAATCATACAGTGTATAAATCTTTATTCTTTTTTAATATATTTTAAAGATAGTAAGATCCAACAAAACACAACAGAAAGTGTCAATCAAAACAAAGCAATAGAACTGGTACAGAACTGCAAAATAAGATAGTAGGAAAACAATAGCTACTATAGTATATCTTGTTATCTTCACATTAGTTGACCATTCCTTTAGGTATAATAAAATCAAACCAAAAACAAAACAGAATATAATGAATAAAACCAGAATATGAAATAAAGCAAACAAATATTAATCAGAATAAAGCAAAACAACGAGAACAATATTGGGCCTCAAAGACAAGACAGAAGGGAATCCTCAACATTTGCTACATTGCATACTGTCATCATCCCAAGAGATGTTCAGACTGCCAGCCCCAGGCCTGCAAAATCAATCAAACAATACAACCATTTAGTTGCTTTGTAAACCTTAGTTGCTATCAACTTAGCCTGTCCTCGTTGCTTACTGGGGTGCGGGGGTGTTCACTGGTAGGCATATGGGAGGCACGTATCTTTCTCTTCCTGGAGTCTGCACTGGTCACACACCACTCACCAGGAAGGCAGGCTAGTTGTCTTCTGATTGGAACCTCCCTGACCCAACATGGTGGGTTCTCAGAAGGCACAGAGTATTCCCTTCCTGGAGTCGGTGCTGGTCACGTGCCACTCACCAGGAAAGCAGGTTAGTTGTCTTCTGGTTGGAACCTCCCTGACCTAAATCTTTATTCTTAACTAATTTGGATCCATATATATTATAAGTTACAATACTTAGAACGTTGCTAGATAAATAGTGAATTTTTTACAAACGTTTTTAAGTTGAACTTCTCAGCAAACAGACTTAGAGATGGCAATTAGCTTCAAGAAGTTTATTAGATATTTATATCTGTGCAATAGAAGATATAGAAACACAACTGGCCAGTGCATTGATGCATGTGCTGTAATAATGTGACTGGTACAAAAGGGTGTTCCAGTCTGTGATCAGAGGTGTAATGTGCACAGATGAACTGTTGAACGAAACTTTAAGGAAGGAGGCATGACCCCCTGCAACAGTTTTTTTTTTTAATTCAGGAAAGTGTAAAAAGAGAATGGATCAATGAAAACAATGATATATAAATATATACATCATATAAGTCAAAATAGACAATTTGCTTATACTTTTTGGAACTTCATTACGAGTTCATTGATGGACATAAGTCACAAACATAAGAAAATGATTTAGACATTAGAAAATTGAAAAATACATACTTTAAAATGTCATATCTAATTCATTATATGTACAAAAATAAGAACTGAATGAAATATTATTATTGCTCAAAGGCAAATGTCATAAAGGAGTCATTGATTTACAAACATATGGAACACAATTTTTAAAATGGATATAGTAAAATAATTGCAAAGTTATTTCAAAGTCACCAAAAAAAATAAACATACCAAAAATCTTCAAATTACTACTACAAATTTTATATCGAAGGCCTGTCAAACACTACTTTATGAAAATTTCAAACATGCTCTAGTCAAAGTCAGTGAGTAATTATTACTGCTTCATTTTATTAATAGAAAATGATGGTAGATAGGGCTGCATTATTTATGTCTTTATATACACGTGCTTATGTGTGTCTACAGGTAAATACATAAAATTACAGGTGCATATAGATAAACACAGGAACATACATAGATACATATATAAATAAATAGATTATATAATTTATTAGGTACTATTCTTTTAAAAAATCTTTTAAAATTGATAAGTAAAAATATAAAATCTGAATATACTAATTGGGGAGCGTGTAATATTTCAATATGTATACACTAAGTAATGTTCAATTTAGTTAAACATTTGTATCTTTAAATAATTATCATACATTTATGGTAGAAAAATTAGACTTCTTACTCATATTTCCAATATGTGATACCTATTTGTTAACGTGCAGTCATCCTAATGTTCAGCACAGCAGAAAATCTCAAACATAATGCACCATGGATTTGTACCCATCAATGACCTTTATTCATTCCTCAACTTTCTTGTATAATTTGAACTGTTTAGGTGATAAAAGTTAAAGACATCTTCATGGTTTTGCTTAGTTTTGTCTTGTTTTGCATAAAAAATAAGCTGAATATTCTATTTTAATAATTATGTTTTACAAAAGATAGTTTATATGCTTTTGGCATACAAAATGACATGCACCTTTAATAACATGCATTCTTCCAATAATTATGAGAAACTTTAACAGCTGTTAGTGCACAATTTGTGATCACTCACTTTAATAGGACCTATTCAAATGATGTACTGAAAGATATATCCTATTCCTGCTGTCAAATTATACATCGCACTAAAATAACTTGGTTTTCATCTATTGACAAAATTACTTCATGACTGTCACAAGAACTATTGGAAGAAATTTTCTTGCCTCTATCTTACTTAATCATTCATCTTTAAAAATTTAGCTCTTGTAACATTCATGTATTCCCATGGTCAAAATTATCCAAGTTCATGTAAATAATATATTATTTTTACAAACAGATATTTTCATCATCAAATGGTCTTTTCAAAGTGCTTCAAGTTATATCAAGAAATTTCTGTATCATTTTGTTTACTAAAAAGTGTGTTCTCATTAAGATTAGAAAAATGCTATCAAGATTTTCTAAAATGAAACAAAATAAAATGTGATTAAGCAACTTCGTGAGTGAAACAATTATTATATCTACTTTGGCTGATTAGAATCTATTATTAGTTCATTTCTGATGGAAATAACCATATTCCCTGGATAAAAATAAGTATCTCCTTTACTTTGTCTCCAAGGATTGAAATCTGGAAAACTTTCTTTATGAAGAACAAAACTTCTCTACCTTTGTGTAAAACAAAAATCGTATTTCTTTAGTGCTGAGCCATGTAGTTAAAACAAGCAATCTGTCCCTTTAAAGTCATATTTGTAGTCCAAATTATGGTGAATGTTGTGAAAAGAATTTGCATGGAAGGATAAAATCAAGGGGGCTGGTAGATAAGCTCTAAAATGAGAGAATAAGAGAGAGAGGCTACTTTGAAGGACATGCTAGGCCATTGATTCAAACCAAGCCTTTGAAAAGTCTTCATTCGGAGCACATGTGTTGTGGTGGCTCATCTTTGCCTTAGTGAAAAACATTTTATCACCTCTACTGGGACTCAAAATAGTAAATTCTCAAGTCTTCATCTGGAGGCAATAATTATTGCCTAGTATGTAACAAAATGTATGTTCAATTACTAGGTGAATGTAATGTGAAAATATATCTCTGAATCACCTTTAAAGGACAATGGAGAATTTTCTTCTCTACCATCATTAACATGGCAAGAAAATTTTCATATGTTGCACTTAGCTATGCGTAGATATAAGGTAAGAAAGAGAAATTTTCTCTTGGAAGACAAATTTCAATTAATTATTGATAAATGTAAGTGCAAATAGAAATTACAAGTTAGTCTGTAGTATACAGTTCATATTCTGTGTCACTGCTTAAACCAGTGTTTGAAAGTATTGTGAATAATCTCTACAGTGTCTTTAATCTATTCTATTTTACTTCTTTAATTTTTCTATTTTTCATTTAGTTGTTTACTCATTATAAATCATTGAGGCTTTCACTAACACACATTATAGAAAATTTCTGATATTTTTGTGTTTTTCTTTACAATTCAATGTCTACTGTTGCAAAAAAATTCAATCTATTTTCTAAAATGTGTACAGAATATTGAAGTTCTGTTTTGAATTAATATATTTTTGTGTGCTTGCTTTGTCTTCTATCTAATTCCTGCAATGTTTACTTCCTGTCTTCCAATTTTGGTTCACTGGGCCTTGAGGCACTGGGGTGCTTGTAGTTGAACTCCACAAGGTGAGTAGTCTTGCTTTATACTCTTATAAAAGTAGATAGTCTTTTAATTTATTAAGTGAGATGGTTCAGAACAATACAACTATATGGTATATTTTGTTTCCAAAATTGAGAGTGTTCAAAAAATGGTTGTGTTTCTCTTTTAGTTTTGGTGGGTGATGCAGCTATAGTCTGCTTCACTCTGCTTAGGAAGAAATATCCTAACATCACACACACACACACACACACACACACACACACACACACACAGACACCACACACCACTTACCACACATTTATCCTGGAAACTTTCTTTAGAAGAAAGATACCTTTGAGCCTTCAGAATACATATGACTTAGTAACCCATTTAAAGAATCTGCTTCTTTATTTTTGCCAATTTTTGATTCTATAAAATGATAGACCATTATGTTACATTTTGAGGTAATGAAATGTGCATTACTATTAATATGAAGAAACAATATCCTGTTTGCAAAGTGAATACACATCTGTCTTTCTTCCAATTACCTAGATAACATAGCTCACCTTCCCATATTAATGAGTGCTATTAAAAAATTAACAATATAATTAGTTTATTAGACAGAATACAAGTGAGAACAAATCCATTTCAGGTTGTATAATGATGAGGAATTTACCTCATAGTGTTAGATACCTTACTTAGTTATTTAAGGAGTTGAGAAACTTCCTTTGTCTGACCTCTCTGACGTCTAAAGCCACAGCATTAAAATGAGTTTGCGTAGCAGTTACTATTGTCACAACTGAAAGTTGTAAAACCAGTCATTGGAAAAGAGTTAGATATTCTGACATAATGTTTTCACGTTCATGTGTGCTTCACGGTTTAAATATCTGTTCCCGCTCTAGAATTCATGCTGGAACCTGAAACCCAGTATGATAGTGTTAAGAGGTGGTGCCTCAAGAGGTGACTAAGTTATGAGGGAAGAGCCCTCATAAATATTGGGATTAGTGATTTTATGAAAAGTTTGGAGGGAGTAAGCTAGGTGCTTTCTTGCTCTTACAGCTTTGTCTTGAGGATACAGCAAGAAGTTCCTAGCAGAAAATGAGTGGTGGTATCTTGATTGTGACCTTCCCAGTCCAGAGCTTTATAAAATAAATTAATTTCTGCTTGTACAGTACAAGGTCTCAGATACCTTGCTGTAGCATCATAAGTGGATGAGACAATCTCTCTTCCATAAAGAGAACTTCTTTTTTATTTTTTTGCTTGACTAGAAAGTTCTCAGAATCTTATCCCTTCTGTTTAAATCTGCTGCAAAATAAACATACAGTTTTCCCCCTTTTGTTCTATTTGCTGAAGTTCCAAATTTAGGTTTACTGTGATTATACCTTGGTAATAAAATTGATAAGATTCACTAACTGAGACCTAAACGATAAACTTTTTAGTGTTTTAGCCTTTTCAGATTTTGATAAAGTATATAATGTTTGTTAAGTGAAACAACACTATCAGTCAGCTTTTAAGATGTTACATCCATTCATGGAGTCCCTTAAATTCTCATTGCTAGGATAAGCTTATATGTTTTATTTCTTTTAAATTATTTTTCAATATTCTATATTTTTGGATAGAGGTAAGATTAATATAACTGATCCATTTAGTAGATTCTTTCAGGATAATTCCAGGATTGAAAGATTAGCAAGATTGATGACCATAAATATCTGGAAATCTTTTCTGAGCATATTTTAGTTGTAGTATGTGCCTTAGTTATTACACTAAAACTTGCTGCCCTAGAGTACTTTTGGCAAGGAATTATGCAAAATTTCAATATGTCAAGCTATGATTAATCAACTTTGTTCTCAAAAGGATTAAATTATTACTGCAAAAGTTCAATAAATGCTAGTGATTGTTATCTGGTTTTAAAGCCATGAACAGAATCCTTAAGATAATTTTTTAAAGGAAATTCATTTTGGAATAAATGAATGAAAAGGTTGACTAACTGCTACTTTTGTTGTGAAAACATTTTCTTTTTTAACTTATGATTCAACAGATGATTGCTGAATGTCTGTTCTTCACGGAAAATTGTACTAAGGAGAGCAAAATCAGTCATATGGAATAAATAGTGGTCTTTATTCTCATGAAAAAAGAATGGAAAAATGAAACTTTACTCTTTTATCAACAATATCCATTAAATACCTATGCATGCAGTATGTGGCCAGTATTTGTAAACATTCTAGTAAGTATATATGAAGGAGACTGGAAATATCCCTGGAGTTTAAATGCAGTAGAATTTTCAAACACTGTCGGTATGAAATCCGTAGGTTATTTTATCTCAGTGAAGGTTATGTATTTATCTTGATACAAATAAAGTGTAGAACAAGCACACTGTCACAGTTACTGTGTGTATTTTTATGTGAAAAATTCATGTATTTTATATAGTACCATGTTGTGAAAAATCCAGAAGAACTGATAGAAATAAAAACTGGTTTTACAGTCATGATTACAGTTATAAACATACTGGTAGAAATACAAAATACTTTCCATTGTTATAGAAGAGAATCATCTATGTTGAATGGAAAGATTAAGCAATTCATGAAATAGAATGGGGATTATAATGTGATTAGATCATTTTCATTAAGTGCAAACTTAGAGGACAGCAAATGCCAAGACATAGTAATGTAGATAAATTGTTTTACTAGAGTAGTTCTGTTAGAACCTGCCTAGGGGAATGGAAAAATAAAACATGACTGAGAATGTAGTTTCTTAATCGTTATGGATGCCCATTGTAGTGAAAAAATAGTCGTTCAGTAACCCTTCATTTCAGTTAATTGACAGGATGAACGTACATGTAGATTTCACTCCATTTTCATGTCTGCTCTCTGGTCATCATTAGGTGGTCAGTACTAACACCAGTTTCTGTTAAATAGTATACTAGCAGATGGGTGGTCACTGACTATGAAATTTTATGGAGGTATCCTATGTGTAGATAATTAATATGATTCTTCATTTTGTGAAGCTACACCCAGATGATCATTTTATTTCTATTTTAAGAGTCAACATCTATTCCCAAACATGCAAAAATTAATTTTTTACTTAGAATCAAGTAAGTTTTATCTTCTGTTGAGTAAATTGCTGAGATGATACATCCTGCCAAAGTATAACCTAAACTAAATGTAGCTTCATTGATATCATTTGTGTATTTAATACAATTTTTTATGCCATGCATTTGTCCCAAGCTTCCCCAAGTGACATGGGCTGTGAGATACTTCAATAGAAAGTTCTAAATAATCCAGATATTTGTTGATAAGAAATATCACTGTTGCCCAAAAAACATACCAAGACATAGAAGAGCAGCAGGCAGGCCAGCAAACCTATCTCATAAGCATAGAAACAGAAAGAAAGCAGCAAAGTAGAGAGCAGAAGACAAGCACCTTGCAGAAAACTAGATGAGTAACAATACAACATTCAAGTACCAGACAGTGAAAAAATAAGGAAAAAACTGCCCATAGAAATTTGTAAATAATAAATGTGTGTGTTTCATTTTGCTAGGGCTGTCATGAAATAGTACCACACTTGAATGGCTTGAAAAAGAGAAATTATTTTCTCACAATTCTGGAGGTGAGACATCTAGAATCAATGTGTCAGCAGAACTTGTTTCTTCTGTGGCTCCTCTCTTTGTACATGCTTGTCTTCTTTTTATATCTTCATATGGGTTTCCCTCTATTCATCTGTGTCCAAATTTCTTCTCTTCTTATGAAGATATCTATCTTTTTGGGTCAGTTCCCACCTTAAAGACCTCACTTTAATTTAATAATCTTTAAAAAAAGTAATGCATTAATATTTTTAGGTTCTGGGCCTTAGAATTTCAATGTGTAAATTTCAAAGGGACAGAATTTATACCTTCACAGTGGTGAGGCATACAACATAACATTACTAGATTGTTAGCAGTTCAGAATTTTTGGAGTCTTGGGTCTATACAGGTATACACTGGACATAAAGACATAAATGAAAATTTTAAATGAATTATATTTTACCTATAAATGTTATTTATGTATTTTTGCAATGCCAACATAGTGTATTAATTCTATTGATTCACTGTGGATTTTTTTTCTTGAAGACAAAATACATGATGAAAATTGTTGAGCAGAATGTAAAAACCTGTAAGAGGTAGTACATCTAAATATTATCTGAGAATTCATTTAGAGAAAGCTTGTACAGAAACTCATTAAAAGCCCATTAAAGGCATATGAAGGAAAATTAAAGGAGATAGGATAAAAATTAAGATTTCACGAGATCCTTAGGTGAGATCCAGCAATATGTAGAATTCAATTGAATGTTATATGTAAATGAAAAGTGAAAGTAAAATTAGTTCTTACATTTTTAGTGTATATTACTGAAAATGTTTTAGTGATGATAAAGAAAAGATAAAAGAAAACATATGGAGAAAAAATATTTAAAAATTCAATTTGTTTCTTCAGACAGATATGCAAATAAGCCAAAAGTCATTAAAATCAAAAGATCAAGTGGTCAAAATGAAACTTCAGACTTAGAAGATGCACCGACAGAAAAAACTATGATGGTTGTATAAATGAAGAAATACTATGTAGAAAATCTTCAAAAGGAGCTGAAAAGAGAATTTTATAAAATTAAGAATCAGGTATGTGGAAGATTTATTTAGGAAAATATGCTTAAATGAGAACAAGCACAGTAGAGTATACTTACAATTAAACATTAAGTGTTTAAGAAATGTCACTTACTTTCCTAAACATGGCAAAGAATTCAAAGAAGAGACTTTGAAATTATAAAATTCAAAGTAATAGATTTGTTAGAGCATTGCAATATCTTTCTCCAAAGTGTGTTTTTTACAATATTAAACTCCCAACCTGTTACACATACATCTCGAAGGACATATTCAAATTGATTAGGGAAAAGTTGTAATCTATATACATACTGGGCAATTCCCAATATGTTTAATGTGCATCATATACCTTACTTTGATGATTTCCAAGCCATAGGTATGCTTTGAAAAATTCTGAAGTAGAGAACTATGTTGAATTTTCTTTTGCATAAAGTGTTTAAAAATTCATGTGACAGCAGAGTCTATCCATGTAATCTTCTCTTTTTAAGAATATCTTTCAATTCACAAGTTTCAGAATTACTGGGTAATACATGAGAAGAAAAAAGCAGGATTCTAAATGTAATTCTTATGTGTCAGGGAAAAGTGAAGAAGCATTGCAACTTGATATTTGAGAAAGAAAGATGTACAGTGTTAGGGAAAAAAAAAGTCTATGTGTCAGTTCTAGTTGGTAAGCCCAGTACTCTGGAGGCCCAGATGAGAGAAATGAAACTTGAAGAGCAGCCATAGCAAGTAGGTCTTGGCAAATTAGCTCAATGTGAAAACAGTGATTTCAGTCCCCAGTTGAAGAAATGCAAAACTAAACAAACAAAGCAAAGCAAAGTGGAGAAAAGAAAAGAAAGGAAAAAGAAAAAGAAAAAAGATAAGAAAAGAAAAGGAAGGGAAAGAAAAGAAAAAGGAGAAGGGGAAAAGAGAAAGCAAAGGAAAAGATAAGAAAGGAAAGGAAAGATAGTCAATGTGGACTTCGCAATGAGTATTTTTCACTGAGCTAGTAAGCAAGAAAATTTGTTTTAAGGGTAGTAAAGGAAATTTTGTAGCTGAATCTCACATTTCACTAGGAAATTTGTTTTGCTGATTTTCTACATGTTTAATTTGCCCAAAATTCACCTCTATATTTAAAGGAAATATTACCTCCCACTCTTGGGACCAAGAGTTAGAAGGAGTCGATAGGGATGGAAGGGTTAAGGGACAGGAGAAAAAAAAAAAAAGATCAAGATGTATTGTGTACTTGTACCAGCTCTCCATGATAAATGAAATTATTATGTTGCCACGTCCTTCTCTAGCCATGTTCTGTTGACAAGGTCCAAACATGGAAGAAGATAGATCTTCAAGGAGGACGTCTTCTAAGAAAAGGCCGCAGCATAAAAATTGGCTTTGCGGGAGTGGGTTAACATTTCTGGGGAACTATAATGTTAATTTGTGTTCTGATCCAATTTGGAGGATTTCTTCTATTTTCTTTCCCGTGCACCAAATCAGTAAACAAACTATAGAAACTCCCTAAGAACAAAGGGATAATCAATGAAATGTTTTTTCTTACAATTGATGATCTGACATTTGAATAAGACTAACGAGATTAAGATCAGACCAAAAGTTTGGGAGCCCTTAAAGATAATGATAACGATCAGTTGGCTGGGGCTGTCTGGGAGCCTCCCTATAGAGATGCTAATGAATTGCTATAGAGATGAGATGGGTACCACATTCTTGCAACTGCAGGAACATTATGGGGAGATAAGGGGGTTAATTTAGGGCTAGGTATACTCATGTTTTATAGGCTTTTAGATAAGGACACCATTAGAGAGTACTTGTTAATAGTACTAACATACTTCTAGGCTTTGAACTAGGTATACATTTTATGACTATGCTAACTAATCATATGACTGTAGAAAC
>RJWM01048714.1:0-11388 GCA_004363535.1 Dasyprocta punctata
CCATGGTTTGCTGTCTGATATTCCCTGGTGAAGAGCACACTGTTCATGTGAAATGTGATCTCTATACTGTTGGCCTATCCATGGGGCAGACATTGCAAAGGCTCACTGCCCTGTAAATCAATCTATTGGATCATGAAGGAGAGTGTGACATAAGTATGCACGTCTAACATTTGTCTTGCTTAAGTTCCCCAGGGAAGTATTAGTTCTATGAACTCTTCTGGAACATATAAAGGAAGAGGTCATTGACGTTGGGTCATTGTGTGTGGGAGCCAGTGAAGCTGAGTGCATGTGCAGGGCTGTTGTGTGGCCTGGGCACGTCTGCACTCAGTGAGGAGATGCCTCGGGGGGCAGGATGGGCCCCAGCTGAACATACTTGGCAACTTTAATTCCATCATATGTTGCTTGAAAAAGGGGTCTTTGAATGTCTCCCAAGTTCCAGATCAGGATTCCTTCATTTTCCACTAAACCCCTTCCTTGTTTTAAATAAATACAGGTCCCCAGAATCGGTCTGGTTGGCTGCCAGAGTTAGGAATCCTGCAGTGGATCGTGGTCCTCCTGGAGCCTTAAACATCATACTCCTTCTACTAGTTATGTGTGCCTTTGCCACGCACTTGTTTGGGAGTTTTAGGATCAAGGCACAGACTCCAATAGCTCAGACCCCCACAATGGTGAAAGTAAGAAAGAAGAATCTTGGGTTTTTCCTGAATTTGTCTATTTGTGCTATGGCAAGTGAACACTAAATGAGAGTCTTAGATAAAAAGAATTTATCTTGCAGTGGTGGAGCACCTCAGTGTGAGGTGGGCCTTAACTGGATCTTAATTAGGCAAATCTCCCCTGCTTGTGCAGTTGGTTCTTCTGTGTCCCTCACCAGTCTTCCCCTATCTTGGTGTGCATTTCTATAGCCGCCTGAATTCCTAGGCTCATGGAACCTTTTCTTTTGTGATTGTCTTCAGACAGTATAGGTTCAGTTTTCTTAAAGATAGTGTCTTTTATATTCCATATGTTTATGGGATCATGCAATGACTATGCTAAATGTATATTCATGGATACGTAGATGCTATGAAAAAATATTTTGATATTTAAACTACTGGTTCAAGTGACATCGATTGTGTTTGAAAAATGCTGTTCTTGAGATTGTCCCAAAAGAGGTGAAGCACTCTCAGGAGAGGCTCGATTTTGATCGCCTCTGTAATGTTTCTATGGATGCCCTTGCTCCCAATAGAATTGGTTTCTCAGATGGATAGGGATATCATCTGTCAAGATTGTACTTTCTCTTTGTGGTACCCTGGACACATCTGGAATGAACTCTTTGGCCCAAAACTTGAGCAACAAATTTTCTGGAATGAAAAGGTAGCTCTTGGTCATGTCTTCCATGCCTTTATGCATCTCTATTTGAAAATCTGGAAGCAATAACTCATGAACAACATGGGATTAAAAGTTGTCTATTCCTCTATATCATGTTTGCAAAGGGAATCACATCCCAGCCTCAACCACTCATAAGTTTTAAGTAATGACAAGTGATACTGTGTTTCTTCGTGTTTTTTAAAGAATATCTTCTGAAGCCCCTTAAGAAAGTAACTTAGATATCAACATTTTTTCTTTAAAACATAGTGTTTTAACTTAAGGTGTTACAGATACATTTTAAAATAGTACTTAAGAGTGGTATATAGAACTACAGATATACTGTTACAGAAAATTTATGAAATTTTATAGCTATTAATCTACTTGACAGGCTCATTAATTCCGTAAGAATAATTCACTATAGGTTAGCATCATTTTTATAACTGTTCTTTAATCGCTGCATGTCTAATTTACTAAAAAGAACAAAAGGGAGACCCCAAGGCTCATGACAGATCTTCAGTTCATGATCGTAAAGTCGGAGAGAGATCCCACTTTGTGAAGAAAGCCGGATTCCAGTTCCCTATAGGAGTTGCTGGTGGTTGTCAGACGTCTTCCCACATAGAGCCCCAGTCCAATGGCCAGCCAATGGGAGAGCAGTGCTGCTGAAGAAAGCCCTAGAAATACTGAGAAGCCCCCTTTCAGCATAATGCTTGTGTTATTCATGGATGCGGTAGCCGTGGGCTTTCCTGGGGTTCACAGGAAACGCAGCAGGTCTCATATCCCGTGTTTGCTCGTGTGCATGCTTTTGCCGTCTTTCTCAGTGTGGTCTTGCTGTGAGAGTGGCTTTCCCTCCAGGGTTGTAGGCTCTCATTTACCAAGACCTCTTCCTGTTTCCTCCAGCCATCTCTCTTGTCCCACAGTGGACTTTGCAAGGTCCTCCTCAGCATGGCTCCTGCTCAAAGCAGCTTATTCAGGCTTTCACTGTGCAGTTACTCTCAGGATCCCGTATAAAGGTTACCACTAAGCCACAGCATTTATCATGGCTCAGGTTGGGTTCTCGTCACCTTCCTGACACAGGGGAGATATTACTCCTGCAGTTTGCCCCCAGGACTATTCCCCTCAATGTCTATGCTATGAGCTTAATGTGAGCATGGATGACTCGGGCCCTGTTCTTCAGGTTTGTCCATCCATGATCTCATAGTTCAGTGTTGGGCGTCTTCTCCCATGGGCTCCCCTTGCTCTGGCGAGATGCTGAATTTAACGGACCTGCACTGTCAATACCATAGGCAGGCTAGTCCCACTGCTAGGTCCTGCTTCTGGCACTTAAAGTAGTTTTGTGTTCTTCCCTGATTTTAGGTTGCAATCCATCTCTGATTGCTCCTTTTGATGCTGGTTTATCTTCTATTTTTTTATTTTAATTTTTATTTTAAAGATAGTAAAATCCAACAGAATATAACAGAATAAAGTCAATCAAAACAAAGCAGCAGAACTGGTACAGAACTTTGAAGAAATATACTATGAAAATAATAGCTACTATAGTATATCTTGTTATCTTCAGAATAGCTGACCATTCCAACAGGTATAGTAGAATTGAACCAAAAACAAAACAGAATAAAACCAATAAAAACAGAATATAAAATAAAGCAAAAAATCAGAGTAAAGCAAAACAGTGAGAACCATATTGGGCCTCGAAGACAAGTCAGAAGATAATCCCCCATATTTGCTACATTGCCTACCGTCATCTTCCAAAGAGATGCTCAGGTTGCCGGCCCCAGGCCTGCAAAATCAATGAAACAATACTAGAATTTAGTTGCTTATTGTTCCTTAGTTGCTATCAATTTAGCCAGACCTCCAAACCAGAAGGTTGCTGTGGGGGGGGGGCGGGGGGTTGTCCTTGATTCTAAGTCCACGTGTCGGTGCCACTTGGGCCTAGTGGGGTGGGTCCTCAAGGTGCCCATTCTTGTTCTCTTCCGGGAGTCCGCGTCTATTTTTTTTTTTCCAAATGAAAGTAACTTTGACTTTGTCAGTCAGTAGAAGGTAAACTAAAATTTTCCAACTAGGAAAATGCCTTTTGTGTCCTGCAAAGTCAAGATCTGGAGACTTCTCTCCTCCACAGGGCATGAGCCTAAGATGCGCGTCAGAGTTCATTCCTTTGGTCCATGTTTGCGTGGTTTCCGTGCGGGGGCTTTGAGTAAAGGTTGGTGAGCTCCGCTTGACAGTGTTGATTCAGAGTTGTAAGCAGAGAATCTACTTGAACTTGCTCTAGACTTAGCTAGATCTGAGTCTATCTCTTGTCCTTGTGAATCATCTGATGTATGTCAGTAACTAAATCTCATTCAGCCCTGGATAGGCCATGTTCACTTGGAAGTTCTCACAAAAGACAATTACCTTGATATCTTGATTTCTTAACTGAAACTGGGTGAAAGTCTGTAGAGAAGCAGCCTGCTAGTTTGTCACCCATTTGAGGGGCAAACAAAGATGACAGACAAAAAGATAGGATTAGTTTATAATGCAGTAGTTGGGGATCTCTTGCTTCTAGTGCAGAGAAACCTGAACATCTAGCTCACCTTGCCTTTACTCACTTAGATACGGGAATGAGCAATTAGAGTAGCAAAAATTCTTCTGGCTCCTACTATGTGTAGCATCTCCCCAGGGAAACCACCAGATCTCGGCTGCAGTGACTCTCCCAGAGCCTGCAGTGTGCCATCATCCCTGGATGTTGCCAAAGAGGCACAGCTTGTTTTTCTCCTTTGTGCTCAGAGGTCAGTAAGGCCTCAATTCTCATCATCTGGTCTCCCCAAAAGTCTCTTGTATTAGGCAGCTTTCCCACTGCTGGGCTGTATGCACAACATGAAGAACATAATTTTAATCTGGCTCACTGTTTCAGAGAATTCACTTCATAGTCTACTGGTTCCAAGGCGGGACCACCATGATGGCAGAAGGGCGTGATGGAGCAAAGGTGCTCACTTCATGTTGGCTGGGAAGCAGAGCAGGGGAATACTAACAGGGAGAAAGGGTCCTGGAACATAAGAGTGCCCAAGGTCACACCTCCATGACCCACCCAGACACACCCAGTTCATTTTAATCCCCTGGGAAGCTCCCTGGCCAATCAGTATGGCAGTTAAGCTTGGTCTCCATTTCACTTAATGAAGATGATTTTACCCAAATGGAATAAGTTATTTTCAAAACAATACAGAGAAGAATAGATTTCTGCCTTGTCATTCTTCATGAGGTCTTTTTATAGCTTGGTCACTTGTATAGCCTGTCTGAGGAGGTCGGGGCCCCAGGTTTGCAAACCACAGGGGCCGTGGAGAAGACACTGGGAACACGTGGCTGATATTCCTGAACTCCAGTTCTCCATTAGAAAGTGCCTCGTATCTCCATCTAAATCCCCAGTGCAAGGGTGGCCAAGGAAACAGCAAAACTAGTGAAGAAAACTCTAGAGGTGCTGAGAAAATGTGTGCTTTCTTCAAAATGCTGCTGCTTGGTGCCCAGAAATGGGCGCTGTGCCGTGTTTAAAAGAAACATGACCGATCTCACTCCTGTGCACATTTAGCTTGGAAAAGCCTTTGCCGTCTTTCCTCCAGTGTGCTCTTCTGAGGAGTGAGAGCTGCTTCCTGCCCAGTGCTGCGGGGCAATGTTTCAGCAGTGTCTGTGTCTCTGGGAAGGAGCTGTCACGGTGGGGGCTCAGGAAGCCGTTCCATCCCGATTCCTACTGGGCATCTGGCACTGATTCCTCTGGGCCGCTATCATGAACTGAAGTTGAGTCTGATCCTCTGCTTTTGTTTCCTTCATTGCTAAAGTGCCATTCTCCCCAAGAGTATCATGGCTCCTGACAGTGGAGGTAGATGGCATCTCTGCTGTGAGAACCGGGGATGCGGGGATGCTTCCCCAAGAAGCTCCTTTCAAGGTTTTGGAGGCTCCATATTTTAGGAACAAGCCCTAATGTGATGTTTCAGACACGTGTGCTGCTGCTGGAGCCCACTGAGGAAGAGTCCTCCTCTGGGAGCACAGCTGTGCTGACCATCCCTCTGGGGTGGGCAGGCCTCTCGCTGGCCAGCCCCAAGCATAAGCGTGGCGAGTGGTGGTGTCATGGAGAGCACATGGTGCGCCAGTGGGCCCTGTCCAGAGTATTCCTGGAGAAAACAATCCTCTGCCTGGACGTTCCCTTCAGGGACAATGGGAGTTTTAAAGTACCCCAGAGTAGCAGTCTAACTGTTAGTGTCTTTTTGTATTCAAAGTCTCTGCCCCAAAGAATAGAATCAAGTCTGCTTGACCTGCAAGCCAGGCGCACGTTTCCCGTGGCTGGGACTGCTGTCACTGTGCCGGGCTGGATCAGTGTGACTGTTTTAGTGTTCAGCTTTAGTGTCTAACTTTTTTGACAGTTCACTTTTGAACCACACTTTCTGTTGAATAAAAAGCCATACGTTCATTTGGTTTGGGTCCCCACAACAAAGTTAGAAATATAGTTCCTTGTGTCCAGGTGCACATCTTAAGAACCATTGGTTTGTATCCCTTCCTTTTGGAAATGGGGTTTCTTGTGATCTTACTGGTCCTACATAGACTTACTATCCAAGAGTGGCAGTCAACCGTCCCACGTGTAGGTCACTCCTACTTTCTCTCTCCACTAATATCTGTTCGTTGATTCTCCAGAGAAAGTTTAATATTAAAGGTTTCAAGGTATTCCACATAAATTCCTGAGGTTGATCTTAAATATCTCCAGACAACATGTCTCCAAAGGAAAAGAATCCTTTCAAGTAGTGGTGTTCAACATAGGACTGTCGGCTGCCCATTGGCTTGAGTTGTGCCTTCCAAAGTAGTATTTCTTGTTTTCTGCAAAGCATCTGAGCTGATGATTTTGCTGTTTGAAGGCTTCAACAGTAAGAAATCCCATTGATATGGTCCTGCTGAATCACATCTACCTGTGCAGGAAAGGGATGTGCAGGAAGGTGTCGGGTTGGTGCAAATGAGTCTTCAGTGCATGGAAGTGGGACCTGAATCTTTTGGAAATAGGAGATTTTGTATTATTGAGGTCTTGAACCTGTTTCAGAGAACTGCCTGCTGTTGGGAGGCATGGCGTGGAGCTGGCCTTCAGATCCTTGTGTACTGAGCCTCAGTCTGGGGAGGTGGAAGTGGGGGGGGGGAGTGTTACAATGTGAGGCTGCCTTGTGTGACAACAAGCTTTAGCAGACATGAAATGAATTCCAGTGAAACGGGCCTCATAAAAGAAGGGGTGGAAGGAAACAGGTGTATGGTTCCTGCAAAATGAAGTCAGTCTGTATATCATACATGGGAGGTGTATGCAAGACAGCTTTTATGTGTGGCAAAACTTGATTAAATATAAACGTGAGAAAGCACAAAACTTAGTTATTTGAGTTTGAACTTGGAGTGCAGAAATAAGTCAGTATTTCTGTTATTTTCTCTATTGCTTTGTCATCCACGAGCCGGGTACACTTTCAGATTCCTTGGCTACTTACTCATGCTCTGCAGGCTGGTATGATGCATGCTCTAAAGCTGAGCTAAGTTGTTGCATTGGGTCAGTTTGCTGTGGAGCTCTGGACCTGAGGGTGGCCACCTCACAGGGCCTTACGTGGAACACTGTAGCGAACTCTAGTCCTTCAGCCGCATCCTTCAGTCCCCAATGCTTGTAGTTTCTGCATTCTTCCACACCTGACTCTGGGCAGCTACTGCAGCCAATCTTGTAAGTTCTTAAGTATTGATATATCTTGCATTACTTTTCTCTAGTAAGCACTGACAGATACAGGTTTTGGTACCAGGGTAGCTTTAGAGAAAGGATTGTAAAGATGAAATTCTTTAATGGCTTCCAGTGTGGTGTACTTGGCGTTGGCTCTCTAATTGGAGACCTAAGATACCATGGTCTCCTAATACTGTGGGGAATATGGAGAGTCCTCGGTGTGAGCTGTTTAAAGTAACCTATGATATAGACACATTTAATTATGCTAATTTACCACTTGAGAGATGGAAGGAACTGAGCCACTCAAAATATGAAATTTGAATATTTTTGGCAGAGTGGGAAGTAAGATGCTGGCTGGTTGGTCTCAGCATCTCTGACAAACTAGTGAAGGAAAAAAAGACGATTAAAACACCCACAGGAAATCTAAAGTTTCCTTTGAGAACAAAGAGAGGAAATTAAGGAGCTCAAAGACTCAAATCCCCAGCTCCAGACATACATACAAAAATTAAAAGTTTCTAAGTGTGTCTTGAAAGAGAATCTCTTGTCCTTTAGAAGCAGGGCAGAGATTGCAGAGACCCGAACACAGGTCCTCATCATTCAACTGGCTGAAATATAGCATAAGTTTAATGGTCAACTCTGAATGGTACCTGAGGTAAAAGGGGAGGCACTAATTGGAAAAGAATGGGATCCCATAAACTGGGATGCAGATGTTTAGGAGGACTCTGAGACTAAAGGTACCGAGCTGATAGAATTTAATAATATACCGTGAGCGATAACCCCACCTTCAGTGGGGAAGGCATCCTCACCACTAACCCCTGAGAAGTTGGCCGCCTCAGTATACCTGAGGATACTCATGCTGTGTTGAAGCAGCATGGTAGTGCTGCCATTCCTCTGTGCCCACCCTCACTGCCCACTTTTACCTCTAGGCCTAAAACCAGGCTCAGATCCAGAAGGCTCCTAATGGTTCGGTAAGTAGCATGACCCATGAGGAGGTCTGGTATTCTCCCAAAGAACTTGAGTTTAACTCTTAAGCAGAGGCCTGATGATCAAGTGCAAAAATGGATTTTATGGGGTGTGGGATAATGGTGGCAAAGTATATATACCTGGATCAGGCTGGGTTTAATATGGACTCATTAAGCAAAGATTCTGAATTCAATGTTGCAGCTTGTGGAGGAAAGAAACTTGTAAATAGTTTATTTGGCTGGTTGCAGAAGTATGACTCAAAAGATGGTCTGTGAGTGAGTTAGAGATGCCTGACACTGTGTGGTTTACCATTGATGGAGGGACTCGGGCATAGGGAAACCAACATACTGGAGTAGATTTGTCATGTCAAACCCAATCTTTCCCACTGGGATGACCCAGAAATTGTACCCTTCACTACCACCTTCAGAAACAGACTGGTGGGCGAGCATCTGCATTCCTGAAGAACCTGGTGGTTGCTCTTCTCTGTATGCCAGGCCTTCCAGTGGGGACTGGGGTCACTCAATTGAGAAACTTAAGTGAAATGGGTTAGATGAAATCCCACAGTGGCAGAGTTCGAGTGGCAGCTCTTACTCATTAAAGGCAGGGTGTGTGTACTGTAATGGACAGCAGAAGCAGAAAAACGATGAGAATGATCTGACGTGTGTAGACCTGTGGCATTGACTGATCAGACATGGTGTTCTCAAAAGAGAAATAGATGGGGAGTCTACAAAAATCTCCTAGATTTATATAATTGAAAAACTTAAGGGGAAATGAATAGAATCCAACTTCAAATGGTAGTGAAAGTACCACAGTCCCTCGACCTGTTACCAGATTTAAGCCAGTTTACAGACCTAGAAAGGCGAGGCCAGCTATCCATGGGGAAGGACCCGGCTGAACCCAAAGTTTGTCTTACTCCCATCCTTCCTCAAAGGGACATAAGGCCTCTTGCTCATGTGACTGTATGATCAGATATTTTAGGGACCACTGGCCACTGGTTCAGAGCTAACACTGATACCAGGGGATCCAAAATGTCTTTGTGGTCCTCTAGTAAGAGTAGGGGACTATGGCTATCTGGTGATCACTGGAGGTTTAGCAAAGGTCTGACAGTTGTGTGGTACATCCTTGAATTCATTCTGAACTCCTTTTCCTTGTTCCAGAATGAATAATTTGGATAGTGTTTGATACTTGGCAAAATTCTCACATTGGCTGTAGTACAAGGGTTATTATGATTGGAAAGGCCAAATGGAAGCCATTCGAGTTGTTTTTGCCTGGTAAAATAGTAAATCAACACCACTATTGCATCCCTGGCGGAATTGCAGAGATTAGTGCCAAGATTACGGACTTGAAGGATGCAGGGCTGGTAACCCCACATCTCTATTTAATTCTCCCATTTGGCCTGTGCAGGGGATGGTTGTGTCTTGGAGAGAGATGGTACCTTTCTGTAAACTGCATCAAGTGACGACTTCGATTACAGCTGCTGTGCCAAATGTGGTTTTGTTGCGTTAGCAGATGAGCTCATCTCCTGGTACGTGGTATGCAGCTATCAATGTGGCCAGTGCTGCCATCTCCATACCTTTCCATCAGGCACATTAGAAACAGTTCACTTGCAACTGGCAAGGCAGCAATATGCCTTTACTGCCCTATCTTGGTGTTAATATAACACACAACTTGGTTCTCCGGCTCTTGATCACCTTTCTCTCCTACAAAATAGTGCATTGGTCCATTATGCTGATTGATGCTATACTGATTGGGCCAAGTGAGCACAAGGTAGCAACCATGTTGGATCTGTTAATAAGACATTTGAGAGCCAGTGGGTGGGAAGCACAAATTTCAAGATCCTTCTACCTCAGTGAAATTAGGAGTCCAGTGGAGTGGGGTGTGTGGAGATAACCTTGGTATGGTAAAAGAGGAATTGCATCTGGCTCCCCCTACAGTGAAAAAAGAGGCGCAATGCTTAGAGGGCCTACTTGGATTTGAGGCAACGCATTCTTCACTTAGGTATCTTACTGCGGCCCATTTACGGAGTAAAACATCTCTTTGAGTGGAGACCAGCACAAGACAAGGCTCTGTAACATCCAGGATCCTGTGCAGGCTGCTCTCCCCCAGGGCCACGTGATCCAGCAGATTCAATGGTGCGTGAAGTGTCCCTGGTGGGTAGAAATGCTCTTTGGTGTCTCTGGCAGGCCCCCAAAGCTGACTTGCATGGGGACTGCTAGGATTTTGGAGTAAGGCTCTGCCATCATCTGTAGACAAATGCGCTCCTTTTGAAACAGGTCTTGGCCTGGTACTGGAAGCTTAACCCTGCGACAGCAGGCTACCAGGCCTGGTAAACCTGAATTGCCTATCACTAGCTGGGCATTATCTAATCTACTGAGTCGAAAGGTTGGACTTGCACAGCCATAGTCGATCATACATGCAAGTGGTACATATGGGATTGAGCCAGAACAGCTCTGGAGGATACAATAGTTGCATGAAGTTGCCCAGATGCCCATGGCTCTTAGTCTTGCTGCACTGCCTTTTGTTTCCCAGCATGCACCTGTGGCCTCTTGGGGCATACCCTATGATCAGCAGTCAGAGGAAGAGAGGGCCAAGACCTGGTTTATGGATGATTCTGTGTGTTATGCAGGCACCACCTGCAAGTGGGCAGCTGTAGTATTACTGTCTCTTTCCAGGACATCCCTGAAGGACGGTGGGGAAGGGAAACCTCCAAAGTGGGCAGAACTTTGGGCAGTGCACTTGATCGTACATTTTGCCTGGCGGGAGAAATGCCAGATGTGTGACTGTGTGTCAATTCATGGGCTATAGCCAGTGGTCCAGCTGAACGGAACATGACTGAAAAGTTGGGGAGAAATTTGAGGACGAGGGCTGTGGATAAACCTCACTGTATGGACAAAGGATGGAAAAATATTTGTATCCTATGTAAACCCTGGCCAAATAATGGCCTCTGCAGAAGACGACTTTAACAAGTGTATAAAATGGCCTGTTCTGTAAATAGTGGTCAATCTTTCTTCAGCTCTCCCTGTCATTGCCCAATGGGCTCATGAACAGAGCGGCCACGGTGGCAGGGATGGTAGTTATACATGGCCTCAACAACATGGACTCCACTTCACCAAGGCTGAGTTGGCTACCGCCACTGCTGAATGCCCAATATGCCAGCAGTGGAGACCAACACTGAGTCCCCAATATGGCACCATTCCCAGGGGTGATCGACCTATGACCTGGTGGCAGGTTGATCGTTGGGTCACTTCTATCATAGAAAGCACGGTTCTCTGTCCTTACTAGCACAGAAATTAATTCTAGATATGGGTTTGGCTTCTCTGCACATCATGCTTCTGCCAAAACTAGATCTATGGGGCCACAGAATGCCTCATCCACCATCGTGGAATTGC
>RJWM01048715.1:0-11384 GCA_004363535.1 Dasyprocta punctata
TACAAAAAAAGGGGAAATATTATGCATGAAAAGGGAAAAAAATGATTAATCAAATCTAACATAAAATTGACAGAGACCATACTACTAGTAGACAAGAATATTTTAACAGCTATTCTGTGAGTATAATGCACAAGAAGGCACAGAAAAGATGCAGACAAAGTAGAAAACTACAGGTCAATTCATTTAATGAACATAGATGCAAAATTCTTCAACAAGATAATGCAAAATTCTTCAACAAGACATCGGCAAACAGAATGCAACAGACATCAGAAAGATCAGATATTGCGACTGTAGTGGTTGGTAACTGGTGGTCAACTTAAACACCAGCTGAACTGAATCAGTATGGTGCTAAGTGTAGATAGTCGATCTGAGGAAAGTTGCCAGCATAAAAAGGAGACCTGGAGAGGAAGAAAGAAGCATTGTGGGTTATCTTGTGTTTTGTTTGGATCTGCTGGTTCTCCTGGAAAAACTTGTCATGCTGGGTCCCTTGATATAAACTCAGCTGTTGTCATTGGAGGAGCTCGGAAGCTTGTTGCTCCAGTTCATTTTGGGGGAGATTTGGTCCTTACTTTGAGCATTGCTTCCTAGCTCCAGAGGGAAAGATGTGTGCTATTTAATCTCCAGGCTTCCTGGTAAGTACTTGGCTGTTCTCACTGTCACAGTAGCTCTGGACCTCATTGTTGCTGAGGATGGCTGTGGTACTGTTTGGGGAAGCCCCGATCCTTATTTTGAAAGCCACTTCTTGGCTCCAGCACGGAACCCTCAGCCTGCTGGCACAGATCCTTCACACCGCTGGCACAGACTTCCTAGCTTCTATTGCTGATCTTTGGGCCACCCCAGCACAGATCCATGAAATAGACTTGCATGAGTCATTGTCATGGGCTCTAGGTTTTCAGCTGAACTCATGCAGGACATTGCCATGGGATCCAGGCCCTCAGCTGGATTTTTTAGGTTCATAGTGTTGTGGACGGATTTCTTGCACTTTCTTTGTGATCATCATAAATAACACTAAAAATTATGTGTCCTGTATGTAATTGTTCTCCTTGCAAGTCCTGACTATGACAATGACCAAGTAGGCTTGATTCCTCAGAGAAGGAATAGATTCTCATGATGGCTAAAAATTTTTGAAATATTAACAAAAATGTAAAGTTAATGATCCAAGGATATTGTTTTACTTCAAACAAAAGAAACAAAAAACTACACTGTGGTACGCTATTCAAAATGAAATTCATTATAACAAATGAAAGACAAAATGTTAAAATCAGGCACAGAAAGACAAACTATATACAGTGAAACAAAAATAAGGGAAACATTAATTTCTACAAAGGATATAATGAAGAGAATTGGGCACTATCTTTAAGCTACTGAAGGAAAACTAGCATGTATTCTTTTCCAAGCAAAAAAATGTTTCATACTAAAAATGAAAACATTGGAGACATACAAAAGTCGAAATAATTATTAACCAACCCTGCATTATATAAGAAATATTAAATGATCTACTTTAAGTGGAAAGAAAATTATATGAGATAGAAATAGAAACTTTAAAAAAGGATAAAGAAAACTGGAAATTGTAAGCTCATGAGTAAATATAAAAAATGCATTCCTTCTTTAAGTGTTATAAAATGATAGGCATTTGATTAAATCAACAGTAACCACAATATATTATACAATTGTCATATCTATAGAAGCAAAATGTATGACAACAATAACACAAAGGTCAGAAATGGGAAGGTGTAAGAACCTTCTTTAAGGTTTTTATATTATATCAGACTACTCGATAGTAGATTGTGATATGATAAATCATAAATTAATTAATCACTGAAAGAATATAATGAACAATTATAACTAATAAATTAAGAGAGAAAGAGATGTGCCTCCTGAGAACCCGCCATATTGGGCAGGGAGGCTCCAACCAGAAGACAACTAGCCCACCTTCCTGGTGAGTGCATGTGACCGGCACAGACTCCAGGAAGAGAAAGAGATGTGTCTCTGGAGAAGCTGCCACATTGGGTCAGGGAGGATCCAACTAGAAAACAATTAGCCTGCCTTCCTGGTGAGTGTGTGCGACTGGCGCGGACTGCAGGAAAAGAAAGAGATGTGCCTCCTGTAGGCCTACCAGCATGCAGGCTAAGAATCAAGGACATCCCCTGCCCATCCCCCACTCCCACCCCCTGTAAGCAACTCGCTGGTTCGGAGGACTGGGTAAGTTGATAGCAACTACGGTACAAAAAGCAACTAAATGCTTGTATTGTTCAGTCAATTTTTTAGGCCTAGAGCTGGCAGCCTGAGCATCTCTTGGGAAGATCACTATGCAATGTAGCAAATATGGGGGATTCTCTTCTGTCTTGTCTTTGAGGCCCAATATTGTTCTCATTGTTTTGCTTTATTCTGATTAATTTTTTTTTTTTGCTTTATTTCATATTCTGTTTTTATTGGTTTCATTGTGCTTTGTTTTTGGTTTGATTTTACTATACCTGATGGAATGGTCAACTATTGTGAAGATAACAAGATATACTATAGTAGCTATTGTTTTCCTAGTATTTTGCCTTGAAGTTCTGTACCAGTTCTACTGCTTTGTTTTGATTGACTTTGTTCCACTATGTTTTGTTGGATTTAACTATCTTTAAAATAAAAAAATTAAGAAATAAAAGCATAATTACAACAGATTAAAAATACAAAGGAGCCATAAAAGAAAGGAAAACACAAAGAAGTTAAAATAACCGAAAATAAAATAGCCATATTTCAAACTAATAAAAAATTTATATAAAATATTACACACAAAAATTTGAACACCATAATTAAAAAGCATGAATTCTCAAACTAGATTCAAAAGAAAGACCAAGTATATGAAGTTTTAAGATACACACCATAAATATAAAGATACAATTGTGTTAAGAGTAAAAAGAAGGAAGAAATGTGAATGATAACACTAATCAAAAACAAGTGTGTATATTTATGTGATGCAAAGTAGGTATCAGAATAAAAAAATATTATGCAAGATGAGAGCATAATTTCATAATGATAAAATAATTAATGAACAGGGGATTGCAGTATCATTAAAGCACCTAATATAAAATCCCCAGAAGGCATCAAAGAAAAACTGGTAGAACTTCAGAGAAAACAGACAAGTTGAAATCTTTACTTGGAGGTTTCAAGTTCTTACTGAGTCAGTGGACAGAATAATGAGTATGGATACAGAAGACATAAACAGTACACCATTTGTCAACTTGATACAATTGGCATTAATAAGTCTACCCCAAGATTGCAAAATACACTTTGTTTTTGGTAAGTCCACAAGGAACAACTCACCAAGACAGACCATACTGTGGGCCATTCAGAAAAAGGTCTTATATTTTTTTAAAATTTTAGATCATCCAAAATACGTTCACTTCTAAATTACTGAAAGATCAAGGAAAAATCAAATACAACATTCAAAGTTACTTATAATAAAATGAAAAGGCAAACACAGCATGTCAAAATCTGTCTGATGCAGTAAAAGTAGGTTTTGGAGAGAAACTTTTATCACTAAAAGATTGCATTAAACTAAATACAATATCATAAAAATTGACCTTAGTGTCACCTTCAAGAAGTCAAAAAAAGAGAGCAAAATAATCAAATGAACTAATATAGAATAGAAACTAATGCCATGGAACACTGAAAAAAATAAAGAAAAATCCATAAAACTCCACATGTAAAATAGGAATGAAAATATCACTGTAATAAAGCTTTCCAGTTCATTTTTATAACATCAAGGATGAATGGCAAGAGTAGTTTTTCAGCACGATTACATTATTTGTTTTCTAATTTAGTAAGATGATAAGTTCAATTTTCAGTGTCAAGAACATTTTTTATACCAAAGCATCTTACACCAATTCCTATTGCCTTTGTGACTCCTCTAAGAATATGAGTTTGCAATTCTTGGCCTGCACCTTAACATGACCTTGAAATGTTTTTACAAGCTCATCTTCCCATCGCAGTGCTTCCTAATCTCTCATGACTGGCACTGTTACAGACAGAGTAACTCTGTCACTCCCTCCACTGTTACTCTTGCTGCTACACTCTGCACATTCCCCTCCTGCAATGTGGACTGATGTAGCCCTCTACAGCCTGGAATTCTACTAACCCACTAAGGTTCCTGTAAGGTTCATCTTTCTGCGAATCTTGGCGATACCTCATAATGCCGATTTTCTCATTAATCTAGGTATACAAGCAAGAAGGGAGGGTAACACACAATAAAATAAACAGAATACACAGCTTGATGAGCCCTCCAAAGGCAGCACTGGTATATATAAAGTGCTATGGGATCGTAGAAGAGGGAGAAATTAATTGCACCCAGACGATAAAAAAGGACTCAGGCAGAGGTGCACATTTCACCGAGACCCCGAAGAATGAGTGGAATTCAGTCGCAGGGTAAAGAAACAGGGGAGGAAGAAACTGTGCAAGGCCAAGTACTAGAAGATTCCCATGCTTAGATAAATGACACTGTGAAGTGGCTGGGCAGAGGAGAGGGCCCAAAATAACCCTGCCTACATCTTCTCTGCCTGCTACTGCAGACTGGGATTACTGGGAAGCAGACTGAAGCATATGTTAGCACACAGGCCACTCATTCAGGAATACCCTAAGGACTCATACCCGTGGCAGGGAGGGAAAAAAAACAGCTGGGAAGGAGACGTTGAATTTGTAGGTAACTGCAGTGACCGGATCTCATCACTTTATAAGATATGGGCTCTTCTTGGAATAAAGTACAGCACTGTCTTCAGCCAAAATCACCCTGGAGAAAGGATGAGAGACGAGGGCTCTCACAAACCGCTTTCCCAGCGCTTCATTCCTAGAGCGGGGTTCTCAGGGTAGATCAAAGTGTTCACTGCACTCTACCAGCCGCGGCCACCACATTCCATCCACTTTCCCTTTTCCCCTAAAAAACGCCTTTGGCACCAGTCTTTGAAAACCCAACTTGACAAATTTACAGCTCAAAATGCAATGAATTTAAATATATTGGAGGGTTAAGAAAATATAAACTAGTTGTGCTTTCATTTGGCCAGCTGGAACCTAGTGGTTTCTTAGACTGTAAGAGCAACATTCTTCTATGCCATAATTATTCTCTAGCTGTGAGAAATGGTACATGCATGTAACTTACCTTAATTGTTTTTACTTGCCCTTTCCCTCCACACTCCATCTCTTAATCTCATTTGTGAAATATCTATCTCCCTTTTTCCTTTTATCTGTCTTTTATTTTGCTCTTTAATTTATTTATACTTTGGATTTCTTATATAAGGGAAAATGTGGTATTTAAATTTGTGTATCTGATTTATTTCATGTAACAAACATTATGGTCTTGAGTTGCATCCATTTCCCTACAAAGAACTCAAGCTTATCTTTCTTTATGCCAGAGTAATACTTCATTGCGTATCAATGCATTTTCTTTACCCATTCCTCTGTTGACAGACATACAGTCTGCTTCCAAAATTGAGCTATGGAATAATTTAGTATGAGGTCTTTTAAGCAAATCCAAGTCAAAATGCTCAGTACTAAGCTATTCATTTAATTTATCATTTTGTCCTATTAAAGTCACCTTCTCCCTCAAATACCTATATTTAAAGTAGTGAAAATGTGATATTTTGATCAATTACGTTACTTTCATTAAGTGACAACTATTGGGAAGCAGAGACTGTATGTCAGGACACTGTGCTAAGGTTTCCTGCACCTGTAAGCTTTACTTTTGTTTTACAACACAAAGTCACATCTGAGGATGTCAGTGGAGGACAGGGCTCTGCTTGGCTGAACTGGGCCGCTGACACACACTGCTCTGTGCTGTTACTATGAGAAACTACGCCTGAAGCTCCATCAACCAACTTACAGTTATTCTCTCTGTCTGTCCCTCTTCATACATATACATATATATAAAGTCATAAAGATACAATTTGTTTTTAATCACTTTATCTTCATCATTATATTGGCATTTTCTTTAGTGTTGGCTACCAATCTGCATGCTTGTGTTCATAAACATATATTCTTGTGTTTGCTGGTGTCCAACTTCCATAAAAATGTTTAGTCACAGTGAATTGATGGAACTAAATGAGTTACAGAGGGTTAAGGATGTAATATGATGATGAGAATTTCAAAGGTTCCTTCATCCTACCACTGGGTTATTTGTTTACTCCATAGACATGTGGTGAGCATTGGCTATGGCCCAAGTTCTGAGCAAGGACCAGAGATGCAGAGATGAGTAAGGGGTTGTCTTGGTTACTCTTTACTCGTTGCTGAGACAAAACACCTGACACCCCAAAATAGGGAAGGAAAGGTTTATTTAGCTTACAGTTTTTGGAGGTTTCAGTCCACAATCAGCTGGCTCCAAGGCAGGGTGGCATGGCACGGGGACAGCACTTCAAGGCAGCAACCGAACAAAAGCAGCCAAAGTAAAAGGAGCAGCAGAGCAAGCCTCTTCTTCTTCTTTATATAGTACACAGGACACCCCCCCCCCCAGGGTGGGTGTAGCATTCACAAACATCCTTGCCTTCCTTTGCACAGGATGAGGCTGTTTACAAAGTAAGATCCCTGGCTCCCTGCTGAGTCTCTCAACTAAACTTTTGGCCTTCTCAAATTGACACAATGGCTAGGTAAATGCCTATGCTGTACACACCAGGATGTAGAGCTGCTGCCTTACTTAATTAAGCTGCTACACTTCTCAAGTTGACACAATGTATAAACCGTAGCAGGGGTGTTCTTGAGGAACCCACTCTTCGCGTCTCATGACGGAGAAAGCACAGTGCGATAATCCTAGCACAAATGGGAGGCCGTCGTCCTGGGGGCAATGACAGGGTTCTGAGAGAACACGGGAAGGGAAATTTACTTCAGACTAAGACAACTAGGGATGTGTTCACGGGGGAGCTGATTTTTAACTAAATCTTGATAAATGAGTAAAAAGTATTAACATGGAGAAGGAAAAACAGTTTACATGACATACAGCGCAAACAGAATAAATGACAATGATACAGAAAATGACATTATATGTTCAGTATATATTCATTTTATATTCACATATATACATATTCAGAGGCATTAGAGGTGCGTGCATGTGTGTGTATGTGTGTAGTGGAGGATATTAGGAAGTAAGATATTGAAAAATGTTAAAATGGTTTTAAGTTTTACTGCCCATTTTAAAATATCTTGAATGTTCCTAGGGGAGTAAGAGGAGGAGTGGCAGGAGGGCTTGGTGGCAGGGAATGCGGTATGTGGAGGATACTCAATTGTACATCTCCTAAAATTGGTTTTCATATCTATGAAACTCTTGATTATAAACAAATTACAGTTATAAAGTGCCTTAGCCAGTTGTGGGGACACAGAGCTGTAATTCCCACTCACGGGAGACTCAAGCAGAAGGACAGTGGTGAATTTAAGGCCAGCCTAAACTACATAGTGAAATCCTGTCTCAAAAATAAAATAAGCTAAAATGACCCAGAGATAATGAAAGGCTCAGAGATACCAGAGAATTAGATATTAAAGAAAAGTGTGCAGACTCTGCCTAGTTTTCCATTGAAACTGTAGAGAAATCTTTTTCTTTCAATTTCAAAGCTTTTCAAAATTTTTTTCTACTGCGTGAACTTAATTCTCAATATTCAGTGCTTATTGTGACAGAGTAATAACATAAATCAAAGACTATTCAGTAGGTCTCACTTTCTGCTCATGCAAGTCCCTTAAAGGAATTTTCTGTCCTTAGAGCCAAGTGCAATATTGAATTTACAATAGACGCCCAGTAAATGTGATTGAATGAATGAGAGGAGGGGATTGATTTGGAGATGAAGGCAGATCATATAGAAGGTAACAATGCTAAAAGCGGTCATATAATATTGCAAGAAGTATTTCTACATTCTAAAATGCATATACTAATTATCTAACAATATTGATAGTTATCAATAATCTACACCAAAATAATAAAAAATAAATTTAGTAACAGAACATGCATTCTAGCATGACTTAGAGCATGACGATTTGTGCTTCAGTCTGTTATATGTATAAGAGTTGCCAACAAAAAAACTAGCAACAATTTAATTTGGGCTACAAGGAAATTCCAATTCCTGTCCATCGAACTGCCTAACTTCTGTGACCTCCATTTTCCCTCTTTTTCTTGCCCCTGTTGGTGCCTTGAGTCTATCTGATAGACATGTGTGTCCAATTCCGTTGTGGCAGTGCTTTCTAAAGGGAATTGATGACCATACAAGAATGGCGTTGACCTTAAATAGGGCTGAATAACCCAGATGCCTTCGAGCAGTGCTCTGAGGCTTGAGAACTCCACCCAGGCACAGGTAGGAAGTCTCTCGGGCATTAGCATTTCCTGTGGAGACCTGGGTCAAACCCGAGCAAGATATGAGGTAAAAGAAAATGAAATTGTCTTACTGAGTTTAAAAAGAAAGGAACACTGGCAAATAATGTTTTTGCCCAGGTTCAATTTACTTTTCATTATTTTTCAATATTTTTTAACAAAAGCATTTGAGGAACTGACTGACATATTTCTTTAAATACAACCTTAGAAACTGCACAAAAGCACAGTCAGAACCAGAAGGTTTAGGGTCACTTTGGGGGCTGAGGGTGAGGAATTGGAGTTTAGTAAGTATTCACCTCTTCTTTTTAAAAGATACCTAGGGTCAGGTTGCTCCTGCCAAGTAGTTGACTATTTACTGAGTCTATTTAGCCTTCTACTTTGGATGAAGTTACAAATATCTATTGAAAAGTCTTGCAATATCTTGAAATGCTGCTTAAAAGATTTAGATGCTTCTGAAATATCACTTACTTTATATTTGTGCCATTTAGATACTATAATTTTGTGCTATTAATATATTTAGCCAATCAATAGTATGGGGATGGTTACTCAAAAACAAGTTCTTTGCATCTTGTAGTTGGGAATGATAAGAGCAAAACAAGAAGGTTTCTGAATTACCCATCTGCAAGAAGGTAATAGGAATTATTCTGTATTTACAAAAAAATCATATAGATAGATAGATATACCCAAATAATTTGAGCAGTACTAGAGGAAGCATACAGAAGGAAGCCAGAAGCATAATGTTACTCCCAAATAGTCTCAGGGGTTGGCGTTCTTTTTTTTTTTTTTTTTTTTCTTTTTTTTCTTTTGCGGCACCAGGGATTGAACTCACAACCTCGCGCCTGCCAGGGCAGGCGCTTAAGGCACTGAGCCAAGCTCCCGGCCTGGGTTTTTTTGAGGTAGGGTCACACTATGTAGCTCAGGCTGGCCTTGTGCTCGCGTTGTAGCCCAAGCCGGCCTCGAACCCACAACGCTCCACCTACCTCAGCCTCCCGAGTGCTGGGATTAAAGGCGTGCGCCACCACGCCCGGCTTGGGGGTTGGCGTTCTTGTGAAATCCTAAGAATGTGCATTTCAAAAAAACATAGTCTTTAGGATGGTGGATGGATACAGTCCAGATGAGATTATTTAAATGAACATCACATTCTAACCTCTCACATACCTGTAACAAATTCCACTGGAAAAATAACAAAGCAAAGTAAACTTTACACTTAAAATTTAGAATACTCTTTTTATTAGTGATCATGGTGACTGGCCAAGGATGACCGAGGAATCCAGGATAAATTTTTTTCTCCCAACCGATATTGCACAATTCTGCAGAGCATTAAATATCAGTGTTTCATAACTTTTTGAGGTAATCTTGTGATCCAGGTATGAACCAGTGACTGCAGTTTTCTAAGTTTGCATAGTTGTTATGTACTTTACTAGAGAGGTTACCCAGAAAAAGATAGAAATCTGGGGTTGTTTGAACATGGTCAGGATGTTAGAGTCACATAGCATTGTCTCCTACAAAAGCCCTATAGGAAGGAGAAAAGTAATATGGAATCATAGACCAGAGCAAAATTAAAGCAAAACAAAATAATTACATGATAACCATTTGGTGAGAGGTGGTCTGACTTGAAGGGAGTAAGAGGGGATGAAAAGCTTGACATCGCTTTCCTCCACATTGGCTCCAAGCAGTAGTGCGTCCTTCCTTCTCCAAAGGCTGGCACTAGCACCGAGGCCACTGAATTCAGTGGGGCTGCTGGTGGGGTAGTCAAAGCCCGAAGGAGTGAAAAATTGGTGACCCCATATGGAAACTGACTAGCCATCTTTGGACAGTTTGTTGTTCATCTCATCTTCCTCTACACTTCTAGGACTGCAGCACTACAATTTAGAAGACTGCCTTAGTTCAGGGATGCTTATTTCTAAGAATTCACACATGTATCCTAGAACAGATGTGTTTCAGAGCGATGAACAGGAGAAGCCAATTCTGAAGGCCGTGGCTGTCCATGGGCCCATTTCTATTTCTTAAATTCCCATGACGAGCTGAATACCACAGCAGGACTCTGAGCACTCTCTACACACTTTGTAAGGTGGTACATCTTACTAGTATCTAGGGGAGCAGGAGCTCTGGGGATAAAATAATCAGACCTCTGGTCAGTATAATCATCTAAACACACACACACACACACACACACTGGGCACATAGGTAAGGAAGAGTAATGATAACACATGGTTCAAGAATTTAAAATAAGTGAAATAGATATAAAGAGGTTAGGGATAATCTAAAGTCATAATTCATCATTGTTCAATAACATGAAAATATTGTGTATAAAAATCATAAATAACGTATGGAATAAGTAGCTGAAATGCATTAATGAGTTAGAAATTAGATTAAAGAACTCCCTCAAGAGGCATCAGAAAAGAGAGACACCAACTTGGTAAAAGGAACAATAGAAAAAGAAAGCACCACATCATAGCAAATATATTCTGAATCATATGAAAAACTTAAATTGACAACTGAAAGGAGCAATAGAAAAGCCAGTAGCTGCCATTGTAGATAGTAAAACATTGTTTTCAGTAAGTGATAGAAATATAAAAAATAAAAAAGGCAAAACCAGAGATAACATAATTCTAAATATACCTAGGTTTATATATTTATATACAGATATGTGTATCTACAAGAATATCTGCATAAACTACATTCCTCTGTGTTTGATAAACTCCTGACTTTTGAGAAAGTTTAGAATGTTCTTAAATAAATTATATATTAGGAAACCTAACCATTAAATTTCAAAAGATCAATTTCATACAGGCTGTATTTCCTCAAGAGTGCAATAAATTTAGTAATGTACCACAAAAATAGATCCAATTTCCACGGACTTGGAACTTTAAAACATATGAAATAAGTAATCTTCCTGTCAAAAAAAGAAGGAAATTATGAAATACTTAAATCAGAGATGTAATGGCATACTACATATTGGTATTTCAGTCAGAAGGGAAGTAGTATTCAGAGAAAAAAATCTATATTTTGAATATATCTATAATGGAGCATTTAATATTTGACAAACATGCTAAATAGTCTA
>RJWM01048716.1:0-11384 GCA_004363535.1 Dasyprocta punctata
AGGTAGTAAGGAGGTCATGATTTGAAATCACAGTGCACAGTGGGGAAGAATAGGGAGGGTCTACCCCTTGTGGTTGTTTAGCTATGGCCATAACCTGTGTCTTGGGCACTTGGAGAGCCTTTTTAGCTCTCTGCTTTGTGATGACACTCATTCTCCTGCAAAAATGTACTGTGTAGCCTCAGTGTCACCATGTGTAATTGATAGCCCCCCTGTATCTGTTCTGGGAAGAGCACAGGTCAGTTTGTGGCCAGAGACAAAACAGGGAGGAAGTGGAGCCCTCAGCAATGCAGTCAGGGTGGAAAGACTGAGATGATGAGGGGCCCAGCTGGGTCTCAAGGGACTTGGGGCTGTGTTGGAGACCACTGTGAAGTGGCTCTGAGCAGGATTTAAAATTAACTAATTGGCTTTCTGTTTATCTGTGAGCCTGTCCAAGGTCTAGGCCTCATACCTGGCGATGGGAATAGATTCACAGTAAGTGAACCTCTATGAATCTCTGGTCCTGGCAGAGGTCTGTAGTAACCTGTGGTGTCAGAGATACCTCAAAAGGCAAGATAAGGTTGCCACCACCACTGATGCCTGGCTCAGACTCAATTAAATAGAGACTACACCAGCAGTCCTGTTCCCACCATAAATGTCATCATGGAGATAAGACAGTTCTCCTTAATTGGCACAATTTACTACTTGGATAAGTCTTTGAAGTGACTCCCAAGGTCCTGCTCATTTCCTGTACTTTACTCAGTATGCCCTTTCTTTGTCTGCTAACGAGAATAAATACGGGCAACAGAGAGAGGCTCTTTGTCTTAGCCCTCATGATAGCCACAGAGTCAAGAACTCTGCAGGTGCTTTGATCCTCCTGGAGCACTAAAATCATACCACTTGTCTCATTTATTTAAGCCTTCGCCATATGCTTATTTGGGAGATTAGGGATCTAGGCCAGGTCCCCGATAACTGGCGCCTAGACCAGGGACCTGAAATCCTTGGACTAGGAATTTTAGCCTGAACGTGTAAGTCCACCCAGTGTGGAAAGTGTGATACAGAAAAAGACCTTCACATGACAAAAACTTTGCCAGAATGCTGGAGAGGAGAATGAAGAACAAGAAGGGTGAGTCTTCCCACTGTGAACAAGCCATTTTATCCAGGAGTAGCTATGGGTCAGCGTTTTTCTGCTGAGGAGCAAAGGTATTTAGTTCTGCTCCAAAGCCTGCTTAAATGCTCAGGAACTGTTGTGCCAAAGTGTTAAAAGAGTTCACCAAATATAATCCATGGTTTCCTCAAACAGGCACTATAGATATTGATATTTGGGAAAGAGTTGGAAAAAAATATTTTTATTTTATTTTGTTTATTTATTTATTTGTTTTTGTGGCATCAGGGATCGAACTCACAACCTCGTGCCTGCAACACAGGTGCTTAAGGGAAAAAAAATCTTAAAAGGGCACACAGCACAGGAAAAATCATTTCCTCTGAGACGTTCTCAACATGGAATCTGGTCCATTCAGTTTTAAGTCCCTTACAGAGCTTGCAATTGGACTCTGATTCAGGGATAGAGGATATAAAAGAGCTTCCCACTGAGGTGCCTGCTGCTAAAGCTCAACAAAGGGAGCAAGAGCCTATTCAAAGAATTTCTCACATGGCTCTATCCAGAAACTTACAGGTTGTAAGGGGAGAGGCTGCTGCAAAGTGGGAGAACAACACCCCTCCTGCTTGCTTCCCAATTGAAATTAAAAATGATGCTAATGATGAATATACTGATTATTAGCCCTTTGAAATACAACTGCTAAAAAACCTTAGACAAAGTGTGGCTAACAATGGAGTACAAAGTCCGTTTACTGTGAGACTCTTACAAAATGTTTTAGATACATATCAATTGACACTTTATGATATCAAACATCTGGCACAAATATGCCTGTCTCCTGCTCAATTCCTTCAATTTATGTAAATCTAAAAACTCTTGTTTCAGAGCAGGCTCATAAAAACAGGATGGGTCCCAAACCACGTCCAGCAATAAATGAGGAAATGCTTTCTGGGATGGGAAAATATGCAGTGATTGAGGAACAGATTCAATGTCCTGAAGAGTTATATACAAAATTGGCAGATTTAACTAAAAAGGCTTAGATAACTATCCCTAAAGATGGGGTCCCCTTAAGGTCCTTGCTACACATTTTGCAGGGACTCCAAGAGCCATTCACTCAATTTATGGCTACAAGAAGCCGTTCATGGGCAGGTTTCAGACAAAGAAGCTAAGAACACTTTAACTTTACAATTGGCATATGCAAATGCCAATCAGGATTGTAAAGAGGCTTTAAATCCTGTACAATCAACTAATGATTTAACAACACATATTCAAGCATGTCAGGACATTGGAACTGAAACTTATAGAACAACTATGATGGCACAAGTGATGGCTGGTCTTGCAAATGGAAAAGGAAATAAGATAAAATGTTTTAATTGTGGAAAAATGGAACATGTTAAAAGGAATTGCAGAGTTCTTGCTGAGTCTAATAGGGCAGATGCTGCCGCTACACCAAGTCAAGGACAAGGTGCCTCTGGTGCAGAATATTCAGATCCTGCACCAGGACTCTGCCCGAAATGCCAAAAAGGGAGGCATTGGGCCAAATATTGTCATTTTAAATTCCATAAGGATGGTACACCTTTGCCAAAAAACAAAATGAGAGCCTTCCCTCAGGCCAGCAAAACAATAGAGAAGGAACAACTTGTGAGTCAGAATGCCAGTCTGCTTTATCCAGTGCAAACTCACAAACAAATTCAACAGTGGCGTCAAAGGTGGCTCCCTGGAGAGATGTTAACTTGCTCACCAGGGGAACAACTCAAAGTGCAGGATTAGATCTGCCTTCAGCTTGCAGAATCACTCTCATTGCGGGGGACCAACCTATGGCCATTCCAACAGGGATCTGGGGACCCCCACCTGAAGGAACAGTTGGTCTTGTACTGGGAAAGGCTAATCTAAATTTAAAAGGAATAACTATTGTGCCTATTGTGATTGACGGTGATTGTAGAGATGAGATACAAGTTCTTGCATGTGCAATGGATCTCTGGGTTTTTGAAAAAGGAGATTATGTGGCACAGTTGGTTTTGTTAACTGTAGAAAAGCCTTCTTTTGTTAAGTATAGACAGTTCAAAACAAGACTACAGAAAGAGAAATTTATTTTACACAGGAAGTAACTAAAAACAGACCTATGTGTTTTATAAAAATTAATGGAAAATGCTTTGAAGGTCTAATAGACACTGGCGTGGATGTGTCTATAATTGCATCAGAACAATGGCCTGCCACGTGGTCAACACAAAGGGCTCCTACTTCTCTTGTCAGATTAGAAAGTCATCAACATGTACTACAAAGTGCCTCACCTCTACCTTATGAAGGGCCTGACCAACAAAAAGTTTTCTTTTTACCATATGTGGCACCTATTCCAATCAATTTATGGGGAAGAGATTTGTTACAAAAATAGAAATTAGTGCTGACTAGTAATGCTGATTTTAAAACTAATCAAACAAGTTCTAATTTGGAAACTAAACAAATAGATTCAAATCCTAAAATTGAACAAATGAGGAATAAAATGGGATATCAGAAAGACAAAGGACTAGGAAAAGTCTTCCAAGGAATCAACCAGCCTATTCAAATTGCACCTAAAAATAACAGACAAGGTATCAGATATCAACAGGTTTTTTTGGCAAGGGCCATTAATGCTTCTCCCTCCACAAAAGCTCTGTCTTTACAATGGAAAACTAAAGAGCCTGTTTGGATAGACCAGTGGCCGCTTAAAAAAGAAAAGTTAACTCAATTACACAAATTAGTAAAAGAACAATTACAACTAGGACATCAAGAAAGCTCAGTTAGCCCATGGAATACGCCTGTCTTTGTTATTTCAAAAAAATCAGGCAAATGGAGGTTGTTACAAGATTTAAGAGCTGTAAATGCTTGCTTGCTTCCTATGGGGACACCACAACCAGGATTGCCAAATCTAACTACAGTGCCTAGAGACTGGCCTCTTATTGTAATTGATTTAAAGGATTAGTTTTTTAAACATTCCTCTTTTTCCTACAGATAGACCATGTTTTGCCTTTTCTGTGCTTTCTTTAAACTTTAAAGGAACAATACAACTTATAATGTGGGGAAGAAGTTATATTTGTGTCTTAAGAGGCAAAAGGTCCACAAGAAATATACACCCTTGTTGGGAGATGAGACCAATGCTGGAGACAGCCTTGGGTGACTGCTCAGCCAACCTGGACCCCCAGAGACCTGCCAATCAACCAGAAAATTGTCCTCCAGCTCCCCAAGAGACCAACAGAGAGGACAAGTGATCCAGTAGAATGACATCCAAGCGACAATTCGTGAGACTAAAGATATAGTCACCAGAAGGGGAATTCCAACAACCCGTGAAAATCTTTTGGTTGCCTTAATGGCTCTGCTGGTAGTATCTGTATGTATAACACCTGTCTCAGGAGTCAAGTATTGGACTTATGTCCCTAATCCACCATTATTTAGACCCATTACTTGGGCAGATTCTCCACCTGAGATTTATCATGAGCAAGACATGACTGGTCCTAAGTTAGAGGTCATTCCACATCCAGTCATGCCCATTGATATGCCAGACAAGGTGACTGTAAATTATATTTCACATTTTGCCTTTCCACCATTATGTGTTGAAGATGTTAAGGATCAATTGAAACATTGCCATGTTGCCCACCCTCAAATATGGATGGGATATGCTTTAGAGCAATTGGTTATTATTACCCTGGGGTCTATACCTACCACAGGAAATGTAACAGATTTATGGAAGCCAAAAATACCTATCTGCCTGTAACTAATCATTTACAGTTACATGAAGAGGCTATTTGGCCTTGGCTGCTTGTCTGGCCAAGGCAAGAATTAAAGGAAAAACAGGAAAATATGAATTTATTGATTGGAGTCCATGGGGAGAATTTGTTGGTAGGATAAAAAGTACAGATCCATGGCAGACCCTAAATTGGACGTATTCAGACAATGTTATTAAACAATCTCTACCTGTGCAATTCACAAATTGGACTGGCTTAGGGTTTAGTACCCTTATGTCTCGCTTAATCTGTGGGGCACAAGCAGGACCAATACAACAGTATTTCTGGAAATTGGCTCTACCTTTTATAAAAGGAAACATATGGACTGGTGGTAGTCTCAAATCACTTAACAAAGAAATTTGGATGTTAACGCATTATAAGGCTGTCTGATCTTCTATTTGCATTTACAATCCTTATGTATTTATATATAGCACTGTATCTTGGAATGTTAATTCTCTTAACTGTTCAAATTGTACCTTGAGTCACTGTGTAAGACCAAGTGCCATTTATGGACAAACATTATTAATAATGGGTCACATGCCAGGAGTTTGGATTCCCATTAATCTCACTGAAACGTGGTCATACTCTCCAGCATCACAGTTGTTACATACACTAGTGAGACGTCTGACCTACAGGACAAAAAGAATGCTTGGTTTAATTATTAAACAAATTGTTTCTCTGGTTCTCCTAATCTCTAGTGTGGCAATTTCCTCAGTGGCCATCACACATTCTGTGCAAGCAGCTCACTTCATAGATAACTGGACAAAAACTGCTGATGAAGCATGGAAAATACAACGCAACACAGATGCCAAATTACAGACACAGCTTAGCATGCTGGAAACTTCTGTGTTATGGATGGGAGATCAAATAGAGTGTTTACAACTGTTACAAGGATTAAAGTGCCATTACAAGACCACTTGTTTCTGCATAACTCCCTTGCCTTATAACAAATCTATACATCCTTGGGAGGATATAAAGAAACATATATAAGGGGCTATCCATCAAAATGTTACTACGGATATCGATGCTCTCCAGAAGGAGGTGTTGTCAATGTCTCAATGAACTCAAAAATTTGATAAATTAAAAATTGGGACAAATTTTCTGATGCCTTAGATCAATTAAATCCATTCAACTATCTGAAAGCACACTATTGGTTTTATATTGTTATACTTGGAGTAATTTGTGTGTTTCTTCTTATTCTGCTCATAGTCTGTCCAAGAGGAGCCAAGATGGGCCGACTCATAGATGACGCTCAACCACGATTTAGCCTGATCCAGCTTTTGTTGCAAAAACAAAAACAAAAAGGAGGAGATGTTGGAGACCACTATGAAGCAGCTCTGAGCAGGATTTAAAATTAACTAATTGGCTTTCTGTTTATCTGTGAGCCTGTTCAAGGCCTAGGCCCCTTGCTTGGTGATGGGAGCTGATTCATAGTAATTGAACCTCTATGAATCACTGGTCCTGGCAGAGGTCTGTAGATGTCAGAGATACCTCAAAAAGCAAGATGCATTCACTGCTGAAGACACCTGGCTCAGACTCAAGTAAATAGAGACTGCACCAGCAGTCCTGTTCCCACCATAAATGTCATCATGGAGTTAAGACAGTTTTCCTTAATTGGCACCATTTACTACTTGGATAAGTCTTTTAAGTGACTCCCAAGGTCCTGCTCATTTCCTGCACTTTCCTCAGTATGCCCTCTCTTTGTCTACTAATAAGAATAAATACAGGCAACAGAGAGAGGCTCTTTGTTTTAGCCCTCATGATAGCCACAGAGTCAAGAACTCTGCAGGGGCTTTGATCCTCCTGGAGCCCTAAAATCATACCACTTGTCTCATTTATTTAAGCCTTTGCCATATAATCATTCAGGAGATTGGAGATCTAGGCCGGGTCCCCGATAGGGCTGGGTTGAGGAAGTTTACTCTGGGTCAGATGGGAGCCACAGCAGTTGCTAAAGACTGTGGACAGGAACTGGATCCCATGAGTGGAATGAGGTGGGAAATGCTTAGGGAGAATTGGGGTGGGAGAAGTCATCACTGCAGGTGTCCTAGCCAAGGAAGCCTTTACTAGCAGGTGACATTTGAGCTAAATCCTCAGAGTGACTGTGTTTCTAGTTTCTGAAGACTTGATATTTTGGCATCCATCCTAACTACATATACTGGACATTCTGTGCTCTAAACAAGTCAAGGATATTCCTAAGTGACCTTGTTTTGTCTTCCTGGGCCTTTTATCCTTCTCCTTCTCCCAGGAGTATCCTTCTCAAAAAAAAAAATCCATCCAGATTTGCATTTTATTTTGATATAAAGTCTATGAAGATCAGGGAAAAAAATGTCAGTATGGATAGTCATAATTTATTGTGTCAGTGTTCAGTCTCAGCCATTCATCAGCACCTTTGACGACCCTGATGGTCACTGATGAAACATATGATCCAATAACATTTGTGGGCAGCCACAAATACATTGGCCTGAACCTTCCTCACTGACAATTTTTGAATCTTTAAAATTTCACCTGCTTGATCTCTATAATTGGGGAGTAGGAATTGTCCTTGTGTTTTCTTGCCCTCCTTATGTGCTGGACCTGCTCTTGGTGGTGTTGCTTCTTCACTGCAGTGCACTTCTTGGCTTGGGTGAAACATACTCTCCATTGTTCCTCAAGAAATGAAACATTCATGAGAGGGAATCACAAAGCCTTTGTGTGCAGCAAAATGCCTTTTGTTCCACATTGACTTGGATTGACAATTCAGCTAAGTGTAGATCTTAAATTGAAAATTGTTTTTCTGGAAAAACTACTGAATTTTGATTGCTTTCATCATTTTTCTTCTAAGGCTTGGTGTTGCCAGTGAAAATATGAAACCATTATCTATCACCCCTAATTCACTTGTGTGGCCTGATTTTGTCCTCTGCAAACCTGTGGTATTTTCTCTTTGCCCTCCCCTCCATCCTAAAATTGAAACCCAGTTGTCTGACAGCTCTGCACAGCATGGGAATATGGTTGTGTGCCTTGTGTGGGCAGATGCTGAAAAGGCAGCTGGCAGCTCACATGGGATAACCTGGCTGGTAAGTTAACACCGAGTGTTTGGAAAAACAGAAAAACCTATTAAGTAAAATGTATTGCAAATGAAAGTGCAGTTAGTTTTTCAAATGAATTTAGCTTTCTATAAATTGCAGCTTGAAACAAACAGGAATTCAAGTAAATCCAAGCTTTAGGAACTGATTAAGAGGAGTCATTCTCTGTTTCGAATGTCCAGGCTGCATTTATACCATGCAGAAACACATGGAGAGGGGAGATTTTTCCCACACGTCATTCTCTTGATGGTTTGTGAACACACACTCCAGGGCCTCCTCAGAAGCAGTCAAGTTAGAAATGACAAAGCATATATGAATACGGACACAGGTTTGCAGTCCGCTGTTGCGGGAAGTCACATTGTCTTTTGCTAGATATTTTGCTTTTGCTTTTGTAGCACTGAGGATCAAAGGCAAAGCCTTGCTTATGCGAGGTGAGCTCTGACTCCCCCGCTGACGCTCCCCACACCCCACACCCCGCCTCCCCCTCAGCATGTTTTTGTTCGGTTTGTGCATGTGCTGGCTTAGTCTGTGTTTTTAGAGAGGGTCTCATTATAGAGTCCAGTCTAGCCTCAAGCCATACTCTCCTTCTGCTTCAGCCCCCACAATGGCTGGGATCCCAGGCTTGTGCCACAACAGCCAGACTTCGAATTGTGTATCTATGCCACATTTTTCCTATCCACTCAAGTTTGGGTCTCAGCAAGAGACATGAGAGACGCTAGCGCCTCCCAGAGCCTAAATCTGGGAAGACAGCAGTGGCCCCGCCCTCCAGGCCACCAGGAAGCTGACGCCGGGCGGACTCACTGGTGCGGTGGCGCGGACCAGTGACATCATTAGATTGCGCAGGTGGGAAACACGTGGAAGACCCACAAAAGAGAAGAAAACAAGTGGCTTTTCTGTGCGTAAAACAAAGCTTTCCAGGTGGCTTTGAGCTCTCCTCCCAGGTGGTGCCGACGCATGCATATTATGTTGTGGTGGATTTTCAGCGAGCCGATGCCCTCCAGGCTTTCACCGAAGGGCTGAGCAAGATTGAGAAGGTAACTCCGGAGCTGTGACCCTTGCTCTCTGGCCGTGACCTTTGGCATTATCAGCCTGTGCTTTTTCATCAGGTCACAGTGAGCCTGTGGTCCATCCAGCGCAGTTCTAAGGAAATTGGACAGACCAAGGGGATGCTCTATCAAAAGATGAAGAAAGACCAAAGAAGTTAGCCGCTGGGGGAGGCTTAGCGATCGTGACAAGTAAAGATAATGTGGGTTCTGGAATAGAAAAGCGTCATTAATGGGCCAACGAATGAAATCCACATGAATTCTTTTATATAGTAATGTTGTGTAAATATCAGTGTCTTACGTTGGATATTTTTTTTTTGTCATAGGTACAGTTAGAAGCCAGGTGAAGGATTTACAGTATTGTAGCATTTGCCTAACTCTAAAATTGTTTCAAATAAAAAGTTTTAAGATAAAACTAATACATAAAGTATTTCATGTGGGCAGAATAGTCAGATGTTGCAGGGATTTTTTTTTTTTGATCCATTGTGATAATCTCTGCTTTTTAACTAATTAGTAATATGGTTTTAATGTGCTTATTTATTCAAGTTTGACTTAAGCCTACCATGTAGCTATTTATTAGTACACTCTATTCTGCTACCATTTTTTTCATTTCTCATTTGTCTTCTATTAGCTTACCCCTCGTTTTCACTGTCACTCTTTCGTCCACAGTGTTGTTGCATGAATGAGCCAATTCAAGCCCACCACCTGGCTTTTGAAATACAGTTTTATTAGAATTCCATGTTTTTCCCACATCTGCTTTCATGTTTCAGTTGCAGAGTTGAAGTGAGGGATATATCTTGTAGTTTGAAAAGCTGGATAAATCTTCTGTCTGATCGCTCATAGAAGAAGTTTGACAATTTCTGATGAAAGTTCCATAAGCATCTGTGTCTAGGTCCCCCACACTATTATTATTAATAAACTTGCCCTCTATTCTGCCTCAGTCACAGATTTCTGTCTCTCCAGTGGGGTCAATGCTGCTCCCATCCAGGCCAGAGCTGGGCTCCATGAAGAACAGAAGTGCTGTGCCTGTAGTGGCTCCGAGGTATGGTCCCATGCACTCTGCCTTGTCAGCTCAGGGTCACCACCTTCACTATTACTGCTTGACCACTAAAGGGTCTGTATGGCATCTTGTGAGCTCCTTGGGTGGATGCTACTCCTTTTTCAAAAAAAGAAAGAGGTTCAGCAGGGCCAAATGGCTTGCCCAAGTCCTGTGTTTCTCTCTTCAGTGGCAGTGGCAGGCCCAGGTCTGCACCAAACCTTTGTGGGTCTCCAGTCCCCATGCTTCTGGAGCTCCAGCTGCCTCTGCAGGCTGTTCCTGTGTGTGTGTCCACCTGTGCCTGGGAGCAGCATTAGCAGTTACTCCTAGCCAGCATCACCACCTTGGACCTGCATGCTGACAGTCAACACATGTCTGTAAAGTAAAAGGTCATTCTGAGAAATCAATGAAACCCATACTACATTTGAAAAACTGATGGTTGGAATTCAAATTTCATTATCATTATACCTTCCTGGTCTATGTTTGCTTGAATCAAGATCCACATAAATCTCACACATTACATTTTGTGAAGCAGTCCCTATATCCCTTTTCATTTCTTTGTTAAGTGCCAATATCAATACAGGGCTAAGGGTATAGGTCAATTGTAGAATGCTTACCTAGCAGGCACAAAGCCCTGGGATTAATTCCCAGTGCTAGAAAAACAAATAAACAAAAAAACAGAATCAGTACAAATATATACAACAAATACCATGTGGATGCATGCAACAGCATGTAACATGTGGTTTAGGTAAGTGTGTAGGTTGTCCAATGATTGGATCCCTGATTCTTGAAGAATCCCCACTGCACTGTGATGGTGGATGAGCTCTCAGTGCTGTTGGTAGTCCTTCCTCCCACTCTGCCCCACTCACCAGTCTCCCAGGATGGTCATTGCCTCCGAAGAATGGGGGGAGCACCTGTCCTGTGTTCATGCAGCTTGTCTTCTGCAGAGTGGAGCACTTTGCATGTTTTTTCTGAAATTTGGTGGGCACCTGGAACTTGCTGAGCAGCTTTAGAGGTGACAGGCGTCTCCAAAGCCCTGCGTACTTCCCTCAGGTCTGGATCACCAATGGCAGACTGCCAAGGAGTACTGTTTGCAAAGACTGAGGATGTGGATCCTAACAACTCAAAGACAGACACAGAATTATACAAACTTGGGTAGAGTCACTAATGGATGTCTGAAGATGGGCATTTAAGGCTCCAGCTATAAGTTTGTGTGTGTGTGTGTGTGTGTGTGTGTGTGTTTATGGGGGTTCAGACAGGCTGACACAACCTGTGTTGTTCCTCCCACATACCAATAGAATGATACTTAATTGATTTGGGTTTCAGTTAAACATTTTAGTAAAATTGGATTGAGAATCCCACAGACAGCATGGTAATAAAGGGGAGTGCTTTAAAAATGGCTGTTAATTCCAT
>RJWM01048717.1:0-11376 GCA_004363535.1 Dasyprocta punctata
CTGAGCCAAACTCCCGGCCCTGGTTTTTTGAGGCAGGGTCGCACTATGTAGCTCAGGCTGGCCTTGTGCTCGCGTTATAGCCCAAGCTGGCCTCGAACTCACAACGCTCCGCCTACCTCAGCCTCCCAAGTGCTGGGATTAAAGGTGTACGCCACCACGCCCGGCTTAACCGGCCCTAGCTTTTTGAGGCAGGGTCGCACTATGTAGCTCAAGCCGGCCTTGAGCTCACATTGTAGCCCAAGCTGGCCTCGAACTCACAACACTCCTCCTACCTCAGCCTCCCAAGTGCTGGGATTAAAGGCGTGCGCCACCACGCCCGGCTTTTTTTTTTTTTTTTTTTTTTTTTTGTCTTTTTGAGACAGGGTCTCACTATACAGTTCAGGCTGGCATTGGACTGACTTTGTTGCCCAGGCTGATCTTGAACTTGCAATGATCCTCCTGCCTCAGCCTCCCCAGTGCTGGGATTACAGGAGTGCACCACCATGCCTGGCCTTGCACTGACCTTTCCAAGGCCCAGCCCTTGTGACTGTCTACAATATTTCTTTCTTTTTTTTGCGGCACTGGGGATTGAACTCACAACCTCAAGCCTGTCAGGCGCTTAAGTCACTGAGCCAAACTCCCAGCCTATCTACAATATTTCTAAGTAATGTAACTGTCTATAATACTTGAATTTGGGGTCCTCCTGCCTCAGCCTCCCTCAGTGATGGAATTACAAGCATTCACCATGGAACTCAGTCAAAGTATTTGACTTCCTTTCATGTTATTCTTTACCCCTTAAGAGGAAGGAGTGGTTCCCAGCACTTGAGAGACTGAGGCAGGAGGACTGCTGTGAATTCAAAGTCCCCCTGGGATACATAGTGACCCTGTCTCAAAAAAAAGTAAAGAGGTGGGTATGGTGGCGCACGCCTTAAATCCCAGCACTCGGGAGGCTGAGGTAGGTGCAGCGTTGTGAGTTCGAGACCGGTTTGGGCTACAACATGAGCAGGGCCGGCCTGAACTACATAGTGCGACCCTGCTTCCAAAAAACTAAGGCTGGGAGTTTGGTTCAGTGGCTTAAGTGTGAGGTTGTGACTTTGATCCCTAATACCGCAAAAAAAAAAAAAAAAAAAAAAGAAAAGAAAAGAAAGAAAGAGGGGCTGGGGGTTTAGATCAGAGGCTCAAACGCTTGCCTGGTAAGCACAAGGTCAATAGTTCGATCCCTGGTATCAAACAAACAAACATAAGAAAGAGGAAAAAAAAGAGTAGGAGAGGATCCTTAGATAGGAGTGGTGGTGGTACACCCTTGTAATCCCAGCACTGGGAGGCTGAGGCAGGAGGATCACCAGTTCAAGGTCGGTTTGGACTACAAAGTGAGACTCCTGTCTCAAGGAAACAAGCAAGCAAAGGAAAGGCCTGTTTTTTTTATGTCTTTTCCCTCCTGAGACACAACCAGGCCATCGGGGAGCCCCTGTGGGCCAGCTGCCCCTCTGCACAGCTGGCACCCTTAGCCTCCCTGCCTCCGCAGTCAGGAAGAGCTGAGGAGCAAACCTTCCGCCTGTCCAGTCCTGCCACCCGCCCTTCCGCCGGGACACAGAAGCGACCCAGCCCCTGCCAGCCCTCTGCGCCCCTCCCGGGCCTCCGACCTCGGGCTCCCGATTCATTCACCTGCGGCCCTGCATCCTCCTCTGAACCCGCCCGGCTCCCTTTGCTTCTCTGGTTCCATTCTCTCCCGAGAGGACGCGCTCTTCCGGGCTCCTCTGTCCCTAGCTTCAGGGTCCTCACTCATAACCCTCCGCCTACCTCAGCCTCCCGAGTGCTGGGATTAAAGGTGTGTGCCACCATGCCCAGTTAAAAGAAAAAATTTTAAAAAGAACAGTTTTTAAAATTTATTTATTTATTTATTTATTACTTTAAAGAGAACAAAACAGAACAGAAGAAAGCAGATCAGGACAAAACAATGCAAGCAACACAGGATTTCAAAACAAGAAAACAGGAAATCAACAGTGGCTACCATAATATCTCTTGTTTTCTTCAAAGTAGTGTCCGTATCTTCACACACAATGAATTCAAACAAAACGCAATAGTAGAAAACTGATAAAATGAGTTCTAGGCCGGCTTGGGTTACAATGCGAGCACAAGGCTGACTTGAGCTACACAGTGTGACCCTGCCTCTAAAAACTAGGGCCGGGAGTTTGGCTCAGTGGCTTAAGCACCTGTCTGGCAGGCGTGAGATGTGGGTTCGATCCCCGGTGCCAAAAAAAAAAAAAAAAAAAAAAAAGGATAAAAGCATTATTGTACTTTACAAGATGATAGGAAATCAGTAATGGCTACCAAAAAAGTACAGTTTTAAAGAGAACGGTTTCTCTTGTACAGTTTTTCTCTTTTATTACCAGTATGTATTATTTCTTTACAGCACCCTGGGGTTTGCGGGGACATTCTGTCCTGCCTTCTCAGCCCAGGGCATGTGGTGGGGAACTTCACGGAGCCAAATCAGCCAGCCCACGAGCTGTCCCTGCACGAAGGGCCACCCTTTCCAGAGTGGCCACACTGGCCAACACGCACTGTCTCAGGTAGCAGCTGCTGGACAGCCCGGGCCTCACAGAGACCAAGCTGCGACGGAGCGGCCGCTCCCCAGGCTGCTGCCGCTGCCCGAACAGCCATACCTGCAGCACAGCGGCTAACTTAGGTCACTCCTGGGCCACAGAAATCAGACAGAACCATGACCCTTGCTCCATCCATGCTGATGTCAGATGCAGAGCAGGGCACAGGACGAATGTTTTTGTTTCTTTTCTTTTCTTTTTTTTTTGGTACTGGGAATCAAACTCAGGACCTTGTGTTTCCAGGCAGGCACTGTGCCTCTGAGCTGTATCCCAGGCCCTGTTTTTCTTTTTTTTCGTTTTTTTTTTTTTTTGAGGCACCAGGAATTGAACTCACAACCTCGAGCCTGGCAGACAGGTGCTTAAGTCACTGAGCCAATCTCCCAGCCCTGGTTTTTTTGAGGCAGGGTCGCCTCGCAACGCTCCTCCTACCTCAGCTTCCCGTGTGGTAGGATTAAAGGCGTGCGCCACCACGCCCGGCTATCTCTTTTGTACTTTTATTTTTTATTGATTGTTTGAGACAGGGTTTTGCTATGTAGTTCAGGCTGGATTTGAACTCACTATGTATCCCAGGCTGGCTTCCAACTTGTGGCAATCCTCCTGTCTCAGCCTCCTGAGTCCTGGGATTACGGGTGTGCCCTACCATACCAGGCCATTTTTGGGGTTTTTTAGGTTTTAAAAAATAATTTTGATAAGCCGGGCGTGGTGGTGCACGCCTTTCATCCCAGCACTTGGGAGGCTGAGGTAGGAGGAGCGTTGTGAGTTCGAGGCCGCCTTGGGCTTCAATGCAAGCACAAGGCTGGCCTTAGCTACATAGTACGACCCTGCCTCAAAAAAACCAGGGCTGGGAGTTTGGCTCAGTGGCTGAAGCACCTGCCCTGGCAAGTGCGAGGTTGTGAGTTCAATTCCCAGTGCCACAAAAAAAAAAAAAAAAAAAAAAAAAAAAATTTTGGGCAACCCATTTGGGACCTCTCCTTAATCTCAGGAGCTATTCCAATTCCCCATTCTAGAGGCCAGGGATATAGCTCAGTGGCACAAGCAGCTGCCTGGCAAGCATGAGGTTGTGAGTTCAATCCCTGATACAAAAATAAAAACAAAACCAACCCACAAAGTACCAATTCCTCATTCCAATTCCCCCATACATTTTTCTATTCTTTTTTTTTTTTTTTTTTTATTGCAGCGCCGGGGGATCGAACTCACAACTTTGCACCTATCAGTCAGGCACTTAAGCCACTGAGCCGAACTCCTGGCCCTAGTTTTTTGAGGCAGGGTTGCACTATATAGCTCAGGCCAGCCTTGTGCTCACGCTGTAACCCAAGCCGGTCTCGAACTCACAACACTCTGCCTACCTCAGCCTCCCGAGTGCTGGGATTAAAGGAGTGTGCCACCACGCCTGGTTTAATTTTTCTATTCTTAAAAAAATAATTTTGAGGTACAATTCATATATAATTCATCCGCTTAAGGTACCTAATCCAAGAGTTTTAAAAGTATAGCTATAGAATTGTACTATCATTTCGACAATTCTAGAACATTTTCCCATGCACTCAAGAGTCAGGAGTCCCTTTCCCGCCAAGCAATGCATGGTTATTTTTATTTTTGTGTTTCCATTACTGGAGATTGAACCCGGGGCATGCTGAGCTACACTGTCTCCCTCTTTTTTTTCAGATGGGGTCTTGGTGTGTAGTCCACGCTGGCTTTCAACTCGCAGTCTTCCTACTGCAGCCTCCCGAGTGCTGGGCATACGTCTGTGAACCACTGTACCCAGCTCCCAGCCCTTTTAAAAATACTAAATTTTGAAGCAGGTGTGGTAGTGCATGCCTGTAATCCCAGTATTCTGGGAGGCAGAGGCAGGAGGATCTCTGTGAGTTCAAGGTCAGCCTGAACTGCATAGCGTGGCCATATCTCAAAAACAACAACCAAACAAACAAAAATACATACAAAGCCGGGCGTGGTGGCGCACGCCTTTAATCCCAGCACTCAGGAGGCTGAGGTAGGCGAAGCGTTGTGAGTTCGAGGCCGGCTTGGGCTACAACTCGAGTACAAGACCAGCCTGAGCTACACAGTGCAACCCTGCCTCAAAAAACCAGGGCCGGGAGTTTGGCTCCGCGGCTTACGCACCTGTCAGGCAGGTGCGAGGTTGTGAGTTCAATCCCCGGTGCCGCAAAGAAAAAAAAAAAAACATACCTTTTTTGGGGGGTAGGGGACAGGGTCTCACTATGTAGTTCAGCTGGCTTCGAACTCACTTATGCAGCCCAGGCTGGCCTTGAACTCATCGTGATCCTCCTGCCTCAGTCTCCCGAGTGCTGGAATTTACAGACATGCGTCACCACGCCTGGCATACATAAATTAAATGAAATAAAAATGTTAAATTTTAGACAGTCTCGTTAAATTGCACAGGCTAACCTGGAATTGGTGATTCTTCTGCCTCAGCGTGGCAGAATGCTGGGATCACTGACAGGTGCCATCGCACCTGGCTCCAAAGTGCTTGCTTGGAAAACTACCACCACGGGGCGAGTGGGCGGAAGGGCAGATGTGGCCAGGCAGTGTCCTTGCCCCAGGCGCCTCCCCGGTAGGACCCAGCGCCCAGGGCCTGGGGCCGCTCCGCCCTTTGCTCCCGCGGGCTGGGCTGGGGTCGCCGGGGAGGCGCTGGGCGAAGGAAGCGGCAGGGCGGAGCCGGTTCCGGCCAGGTCTGCGCTTCGGCCGCGGGCAACTGCGCTGCGGCTCTGTCCTTCGGGCACTTGGGGGCTGCTCTGCAGCGGGGCAGTGGCGGTGGGGGGGGGTCTCTTTATTTATACAGGAGAAAAATCTGGCCAAATTTCCTTCCAAGAAATTATTTCAGTGTGTACTTCTGACAACAGCCTGGCGAAATATATGTGGCCCCAGAGATACCAAAAGAGCATAAAAATAGAATTTTCTTTTCTGTTTTTTCTCAGGACAGAGTCTCACTATGGAGCCCAGGCTGGCCTTGAACTTGTGGCAATTCTCCTACCTCAGCCTCCCAGATTACTGGGATTACAGGTGTGTGCCACCACGGCCTGCAGAAATTAAGCTTTTGAACAAGCAGTAAATGACTGCTTTGCACCCGTGAAGCACTGTGAAAGGGGAAACGGCAGCTGGCGACTGTCGTGGGGTCATTGGGATCCCACGGAACTCGAACTCTGGTGGCTTTACTGGCCTTGCAGGCTCCCGGGGACCTGGGGTTAATTCCCGCCCCTTCCGACCGCTCAGAGCCCCGGCAGTGTCTGCTCAGGCAGACGGTTTGTTTTCATCACGGCGTTTAAGCCTTGAACTTTTCCAGCTCATTCATCCTGGGCGACCAATTTGCAAGGAGCCTATTACAGGCTTGCTCTGGGGAAAGTGACCAAGCGGCAGAAATGCGTAAAGGTCATCAGGAGCATGCCCGGAATTCCAGCACTGGACTGACTGAGGCAAGAGAATTGCAAGTTTGAGCCCAATCTGGGCAATTTAGCAAGATCCGGTCTCAAAATTAAGAAATAAGAGGTGGGCCTGGTGGCCCACGCCTTTAATCCCAGCACTCCGGAGGTGGAGGTAGGAGGAGCGTTGTGAGTTTGAGACCAGCTTGGGCTACAAAGTGAGTTCAAGACTAGCCTGAACTGCATAGTGAGAACCTGTCTCAAAAAATAGGGCTGGGGATTTAGCTCAGTGGCCTAAGCACCTGCCTGGCAGGCATGAGGTTGTGAGTTCGATTCCTGGTACCAAAAAAAAAAAAGGAAAGGAGGGCCGCCAGGGCAAGCCCAGGGCCCAAGCAGGTGCCCACAGTGCGCCTCTCTTTCAAGTCCCCCTCGGAGACACGTGTGGCCACGGTAGGAGAATCCACGCCCCCAGCATGGGGAACGCACCCTAGCCGGGCCCTCCTGGCCACTTCCTAGCCCCGTGGCCACCTGCACTTGTGGAACCGTGGATGCTTGGGGCTGAGCCTGCAACTCTTCCCTGCAGAGGCCCTGTGAGTGATGCACTCGGCCAGGTCCGCCCATGCTGGCAGCATGTGACGACTGCTGACAGGAGAGCAAGTTCTAGAACCTCCAAGTCTTTATGTGGGGAGGAAATGGACTTCCTTCTGTGTGGCATCTTTGGTGGCACCTGGTCACTTCCTGTTCCCTCTCTCGGGCTGGGTCCTCCCGGGCCCGCTGCCCGACGTCATGCATTCTTGGGTTAGTTCCACCGGCTCTGCAGGCCGTGGCTTCTGCTTGTTTTGGTTTCCTTTTTCATTTCTCTGGCACACATCTTGAATTCATTTTTGTTAGAATGGTTATGCTTGTTTGTTATGGAAATACAGGTCTCAAGCAGTTTTTGCTCAAAAATGTTAGCCTTGTATTCTGAAGGACTTCACTGCCAGGATGTCCTCAAATGTTAATTTGACCTTTGGCCTCGTTTATTCTGTTTTCCAACCTCTTGGCTGATATGAAAAATTTTTTAGCAATCATATTTTTATGTTACTGATTGATTCATCGATTGATTGCAGTATTGGGAATTGAATTGAGGGATTTTGAACTAAGCTACATCGCCAGTCTTTAAAATTAAGAAAATAGAAGCCAGGCGTAGTGGCGCACGCCTTTAATCCCAGCACTCAGGAGGCTGAGGTAGGAGGAGCATTGTGAGTTCGAGGCCGGCTTGGGCTACAACACTAGCGAAAGGCTGGCCCGAGCTACATAGTGCGACCCTGCCTCAAAAAACCAGGGCCAGGAGTTCAGCTCAGTGGCTCAAGCGCCTGTCTGGCAGGTGCGAGGTTGTGAGTTCAAGCCCTGGTGCCGCAAAAAAAAAAAAAAAAAAAAAAAGGTGGTACAATTCCTGTGAAGCTAATGTACCAATGATGTCAAAACCCATGGGCAGAGCTGGGGGTCCAGCAATTGCCTAACTTGTGCGAGGCCCTGGGTCCCATCCCCCGAGTGGAAGAATAATGCCACTGGCATTGGCTTTGACCCAGCAGCCCCACGTGCCAGGATTATTGTCACAACCACACATGTACGGGTGTGGTGGAAGCGCGAGCGGCACTGCTCACCGCGGCGGCGGCCGTGATCCAGGAAGGGAAAACCTGGCCTCCTCTCTAGGCGTCGGGGGAGGTGCTTACTAAGCCACCAGGACAGGACACACTCTCTGCCTATCACTTGTTTGAGGAAGAGAAGGAGGAGGAAAGGGAGTTGCAGGAATAACTACCCTGGGAGCCCCTTTTCCTGTAAGGGTCTAAACGGTTAGGTACATGTGCTTGAATAAACGCAGGGAGCGTTCAGGAGAGACTAGTGGGCCTGTTTCACCTGCCAGGGAGCAGCGATGGACCTCCGTGCGCAGGGCTGGATGGAGGTTCCTTTTCTCTGTTTTTTTTTTTTTTTTTTTTTTTTTTTTTTTGTGGCACTGGGGATCAAACTCACAACCTCGCGCCTGCCAGACAGGTGCTTAAGCCACTGAGCCAAACTCCTAGCTCTAGTTTTTTAAGGCAGGGTCGCCCTATGTAGCTCGGGCCGGCCTTGCACTCGTGTTATAGCCCAAGCCGGCCTTGAACTCACAGTGTTCCTCCTACCTCAGCCTTCCGATAGCTGGGATTAAAGGCAAGCACAACCACGCCCGGCTCTTTTTTGTTTGTTTGTTTGTTTGAGACAGGGCTTCACTGTGCAGTTCAGGCTGGCCTTGAACTCTCAGCAATCCTCCTGCTTCAGCTTCATGAGTGCTGGCATTACAGGTATGCACCACTATGGTCTGGCTTCTGCCTGCTCTTCTTATATCATTTAGTTTTTTGACAGTGGGAATATATTTCCTATTAAAAAATTAAGTTGAAAGTTTGGCCGGGCGTGGTGGCGCACGCCTTTAATCCCAGCACTCGGGAGGCTGAGGTAGGCAGAGCGTTGTGAGTTCGAGGCCGGCTTGGGCTACAATGCGAGCACAAGGCTGGCCTGAGCTACATAGTGCGACCCTGCCTCAAAAAACCAGGGCCGGGAGTTTGGCCCAGTGCCTTAAGCGCCTGCTCTGGCAGGTGCGAGGTTGTGAGTTCAATCCCCGGTGCCAAAAAAAAAAAAAAAAAAAGAAAGTTTGAAAAGTCATAAAAGGGGGCTGGGGGTTTAGCTTAGCGTCACAAGCGCCCACCTGGCAAGTGTGAGGTCGTGAGTTTGATCCCCAGTACCAAAAAAAGAAAAAAAAAAAAAGGACATAAAAGGTCAAATTTTGTGCTAAGAACTTCTTTTCTTTCCCTCTCCTCTTTCTTTTCTTCTGGTCTCTTTCTCTCTCTCTTTTTTTTCCCCTCTGTCTCTGTCTCTGCCTCTGTTTGTTCATTCATTCTTTCCTTCCTTCTTTCTGTCTCTCTGCTTGTGATATTAGGTTTTAAACCCCTAGACTGCACTGAGCTGCACCCCAAGTCCTTTTTTATTTTTATTTATTTGTTTATTTTTGTGGCACAACCTCGCACCTGCCAGGCAGGTGCTCAAGCCACTGAGCCAAACTTCTAGCCCTGGTTTTTTTGTTTGTTTGTTTGTTTGCGACACCGGGGATTGAACTCACAACCTCGCACCTGCCAGACAGGCGCTTGAGCCACTGAGCCAAACTCCCGGCCCTGGTTTTTTGAGGCAGGGTCACACTATGTAGCCCAAGCCGGCCTCGAACTCACAACGCTCTGCCTACCTCAGCCTCCCGAGTGCTGGGATGAAAGGCTTACGCCACCACGCCCGGCTGGCGGCCCTAGTTTTTTGAGGCAGGTTCGCACTATGTACCTCAGGCCGATCTTGTGCTCCCGTTGTAGCCCAAGCCAGCCTCGAACTCACAACCTCCACCTACCTCAGCCTCCCGAGTGCTGGGATTAAAGGCGTGCACCACCACGCCCAGCTTAAATTAATTTTAAATTTACTTTGAGACAGGGTCTCACTGAATTGCTTTATTCCCTAGAGTGGAGTTGAACTTGCTGTCTTCCTATCCCGACCTCACAGAGTACATTACAGACCCGCGCCACCATATGCAGCTTGCTAAGGGCTTTTCATGTAGCATCTCATTTAAACTTTTGGTTTAAAAACACTTTAGGCTGCATGGTGATGCATGCCTGCAATCCCGGCATTGGGGAGACTGAGGCAGGAGAAGCGCAGTGAATTCAAGGTCAGCCCGCACTACAAAGTGAGACCCTGTCTCAAAAAAATAAAAAGAAAAACACTTTAAGGAATTTTGTTGGGGGGTGCATGTGGTACTGGGGATCAAACCCGGGGCATGGCACATGATAGCCAAGTGCTGTACCACTGAACAAAACCCCTGGTACCTAAAAACTACAATTTACAAAGAGGAATGCTGGGTCTGGTGGTGGTGCACACCTGTAATCTAGCACTTGGGAGGCTGAGGCAGAAGGTTCGCTGCAAGTTTGAGGCCAGGCTGGGCTACATAGTGAGTTCAAGACCAGTCTGAAATATACAGTGAGACCCTGTCTCAAAAACACAAACCAAAAAAGTATGTGCTTTATAGTGGAATAAAATTTATGATTTTTTTTTTTTCAGCACCGGGGATTGAACTCACAACCTCGCACCTGCCAGGGCAGGCGCTTAAGGCACTGAGCCAAACTCCCAGCCCTCATTTTTTGAGGCAGGGTCACACTATGTAGCTCAGGCCAGCCTTGGGCTCGCGTTGTAGCCCAAGGTGGCCTCGAACTCACAACGCTCCTCCTAACTCAGCCTCCCAAGTGCTGGGATTAAAGGCATATGCCACCACGGCCGGCTAAAATTTATGATTTTAACTCTGAATGTTATTTATTTATTTATTCATTTTAAGACAAGGTCTCACTATATAGTTCAGGCTGGCCTCGAACTCCTTGGACTGGGGATTTAGCTCAGTGGCCTAAGCGCCTGCCAGGCGGGCGTGAGGTTGTGAGTTCCATCCCCGGTACCAAAAAAAAAAAAAAAAAAATCTTCCTACTTCAGCCTCCCAAGTGCTGAAATTAGAGGCATATGCCATCATGCTTGGCTCAGATGTTATCTTTTAACATCAGGGCGTGGTCTGAAGGAAAGCAAAGCAGACAAAGTGAGGAACTGAGGGGGGTGCTAGTTTAGGCGGCGAGGAGTGGAGAAGGTGACATTTCAGTGGACATACGGGGGCTCCGTGTTCACATTTGTAAAGTGACTTTCGGGCTCCCTCCAGCGCTTTTTCCCTCACTGCTGGGGACTGAACCCTGGGTCTCACATATTGTAGGCAGGTGCTTTACCCCTGAGCTACAGCCCAAGCCCACAGTGAAGGGAATTTAAGAGAATTCCTTTTGGTCAAGAATCTCCATAGACTTAATTTGTGGCCTTCTCCATTTTCATCTGCATGAATTTGTTTGATCACCCACTATTGCCTGTCAGCAGGCAGGAAAGAGAAGTCAGTTTCAAGTCCTAGCTCTGCCTCTTGGTCAAGTGACAGAACCCGCCAAGGTGTGGCATCAGTACAGGAGGTAATAAAACCTATTTCAGTGTGCTATGGTGGTGTACTCCTGTAATCCCAGCACTTGGGAGGCTGAGGCAGGAGGATCACCTTGAGTTCAAGGCCAACCTGGGCTACATAGTGAGACCCTGTCTCAAATAAGAAAACAAACAAACAGAACAAGAAAAAAAAATCTCAAATAAACAAAAACCCTACTTCAGAGTGAAAGTGAGTGCCAAGGACAGGAAATTAAAGGGCAACTAAGAACACACACCAAATCTGCCCACACAGTAGGGAGCTCATGACGGTCCCATCAGAGCCACACTTTCTGTTTGCGGTGTTCTTCCTCAGCTGCTTGCCTCAGATGAACTTGGGCTGCTTCCTTTCTCCTCAAATACCTTTTCCTCTGGACAGGATGTTC
>RJWM01048718.1:0-11400 GCA_004363535.1 Dasyprocta punctata
AAAAAAAAAAGAAAAAGAAAATAATTAATTCATTCCCCACAAGTTTCTTTTGCTAGCAGTTCCATTTACTTATTTTTAAAGGTTATCACCTGTTTTTCTTTTGTTAAAAATAATGAAAAATTATGTCCAGAAGGCTTTTCTTTGAAAACTCTGCAAAGCAATCATTTATGCCTGGAATGTGAGAGGTATGAAGCTGAGTCTCGGCAGGACAGAGGTGGGCATAGGGTGAGGAGTGAGCAGAGAAAGGACATGACTCCCACCTTAGTAACAAAATCATAGTTCTTATCACAGTTCTGACAGCTCCTCTGATATCCACACACATGACAATAAAGCTGCAATTTGACATCCTGTGTTTACATTATTTTTTATTCTTATCATTAATATATAGCGAGATGTTTTACATTTTGAAGTAAAGGCAAGTAACTAAGTCTACATGCACACATCCTTGATTGTCACCCAGGTATTTACAGATTTCTCTGTTTTATGCACATAATTAGTGTGATAAAATGGTAGTATCACAGTGGCCCTCCTTGTGTATTCTAATCCCTTGTCCAGTTCTCACTCATTCATCATCTGTCTCCACATTTTTAACATGAAATCTTGTGTCTGTAATCACTGATCAGGAGGACTTCAGAGTTAGAAAAATGCAGAAGGAGAAAGGACGATGTGTAGGGCAGTGGAGCCTCAGGTTCTTCCAATTACTGGTGAACTAGATAGTATAGTCCGGAGGCCGGAAGTCAAGGGAGAGTTTGAAGCTCTCCACTAGGCACTAAGTAGAGAAGTCTGTGGTTTTCTGTTTTGGGGGTATATACAGATAGGGCGCCTCCTACAGGAAATGGGCCTGGGAGAAGTCAGGGGGCTGGCAAGGTCATGTAGAGGGAGCACCCGCCTGAGGTCCCACCGTTGTGGGAAAGTGGAAATGACACTGAAGTTGCTTTCATGTTGGTCTCTCTGCTCCCATCAATGTGTTGCCAGAAATTCTGAGTAGTATCAGTCACAATGAATACTTCCTGGAAATAACATAAACAAAAACATTTTGGTTCAAATTTTTTAGTAGCTATTTCAGTTACTGGTGAGTTCTAAGTACACAAATGCACACACACACACACACACACATTTTCTTCAGTTGAGCACACTTTTATTATTTACCTTCATTTGTTTGCTTGAAAGTACTTGGGTTTGAACTCAGGGAATTAATTTGTACTCATCTACATTCCCAGGATGCCCCACTCTGCCTTTTTGAGAAAGGGTCTTACTAAGTCATTAAATTGCCCAGACTGTTCTTAAGCTTGGAATCTTCCTGCCTCAGTCTCTCAGAGTGCTGGGATCCTCGACTTGTGCCCTCACAAGGCTTTATTGTCTTTTGCTAGACATAGTAGTCGTTAAGTCTTAGAATCCGTAGCAGAGAGTCAAATCAGATGGACAGGGGCTCTGGGGAATATCATGCCTCAAAGGTGGCTTTGTGAGGAGTCTAACCAGCTGAGCTTGCTCCAGGTGAAGTCTGAGTTTCCTTCCCCTGCGACTTATTACAGTAGGAAATTCAAGCTGAGAAAGACACAAGAGATTGAAAGGACAAGCAAAAAAAAAAAAAAAAAAAAGTGGGGGGGTGGGTTCTTGGCAATCTTGCCCTCCTTAGGGGCCGCTTGGCATTTTTGTAGTTAATATTCAAAATAGTGAAATGGTTTGTGAATTGCATAAGATTTCTCTTTGGTGAATGCAGATTTTAGTTTACATGTAAAATATTGTATTGAGTTTTACCAGTTTAAATTTAAGTTTGGTCTTATTTTTATTCATTGGTTTAGAACTAAAGGATAACCCAGAAAATTATGATGGTGAGTAGAAAATAATTTTGCTGAAAAGAAAGGGAATAAGTGAATGCATTCTGGACTCCATGGCTTGACAATACTCTGAGCCAGTTTCACCGCGTGAGAGTGTAGGATGTCCTGATAGGAAGGAGACACCAATCACCTGCATGGACAGATGACAAGAACTAGAGGCCGGGATGGACAGAAGCAGAATGACCGAAGGCTGGTGAGTCCAAGTGGTGGCCCGCTGTGTGGAGTTCTTGACTCCTTTGAGTGTTTTACTAAATACCTGCAACACCCTTTGAGAAGAACCTGATGTCCTGATCCTCCGGCGATGTGCAGAGAGGCACTGGGATTTTACAGCCTTCCATGTTTAGAAACAGATGTCAAGGTGCTTCCACTTGCTCCTGCTCACAGTTTTGGTATCTTGCAGACACTACACAAGTTCATCAGGCTCCAAGACCCTTTCTAGAACTTCACATTATCATGCAGAACTTTGAAATAGGCTATCTGTGGAAACATAGTTATACAACTTGAATTCAGGTGGACATTTTCCTAATTTCAGAACTAAAAAGAGTCAAATGCAAACCCTTCAAGTGATTTGCCAGAAAACATTCCTGTGAGAAGTGGCTGTGGTAGGATTACAGCTCAGTTAACACTGATAAACATTCAGTTCTCTTAGCCAAGTCACCACCCTAACCTGTAAAACAATGCTGTGCTTTATATTGCCTTATCATTTCCTTTGAAGAGTTGTGTTGTAGTAATAAATCTGTAAAAGCTTTACCGGTGTTAGGTTGCTTCTTCAGAATTCAATGCTATTTTGTTGTGCAGGATCATGTTGCCTCTTTAGCCTTAATGTATTTGACTATAGAGTATTTATACAATAATAGTTAAGATAATTCACAATCAGACCAACTCATTTAGTAGTTGTCTCCCATGGGCTGCAAATATAAAAAAAAAAAAAAATCAGCATACTCAAAAAGCTAGATCTAGAGGTCCCATTTAACCCAGCTACTCCACTTCTGGGCATATTCCCAGAAAAACTGAAGACATCATACCATAGTGATATATGTGCACCCATGTTTATAGCAGCACAATTTGTAATAGCTAAATCTTGAAAACAACCCAACTGCCCATCAACTGAGGAATGAATAAAACAGATGTGGTATTTTTATACAATGGAATACTACTCAGCTATAAAGAAGGACCACATTGAGGCTTTTATAGGTAAACGGACAAGACTTGAGATCTTACTCACAAGTGAAATAAATCAAACTCACATATGTAAATACCGTATTGTCTCCCTAGTGTAAGAAACTTAAACAGTAAATAAGATGCAAAATCTTCAACAAATATTGTGAAACAGTAAGAAACTACTCAAAAAGGAAAAAAAAAACTCACAGTGAAAAGGAGCAAATATGAAACAGAAAACAAAAAAGATATAAATTTGTATATATACACTTAAGATTATTTGTACTACTAATTCTATTAGTTCTTAGAACAAAACAGTTAATATTATAGGATTAGATCAATTTTGCATACCGGTATCTGGTAATTTGAGTAACACTTTTGAAGTTAACTATTCAAAACAACAAAATTTTGTTATGTTCCTACCACCTTGTTTTGAAAACGTATATTGTTATTGTTTTGGGCTCTTTTTTATAGTTACTTATTTGACTATTGTTTCTTGCTTTTCATATACTTTGTTTTGATTTGTTTTGTTTTGTTTTTCCATCTAATACAGAAAAGACAGATGCACATGTATAGGCTTATATATGTCTAGAACTCCTAAAGTTCATAAGAATTGATTATATTATGTATGATGGTGCGAACATCTACATTGAAGAAAATGAGACATCATGATAGTCATTGTTGATTTCCTATCATCTTGTTGTGAAGTCCAATAATGCTCTCATCCTTTGTTTTGATTGGTTTTTGTCTGTTTTCTATTACTTGATTTCAATATGTGTGAAGGTATGGGCAACTATTTTGAAGAAAACAAGAGACATTATGGTAGCCATTATTGATTTTCTGTAGTCTGGTTTTGAAATCCTGTGTTATTTGCATTGTCTTGCTTTGATCTGCTTTGTTCTTTATTTGTTTGCTTTATTCTCTTTAAAATAAAAAGAAATCAACATAACTCTTAAATATCATAATATTTATTGATTTATTGATTGATGCATTTTGATTTCCTTTCTGATCTAGGCCTAGCCAAGGCCAGCAGCAGCTTACTGCCTTTTTCAGTCCAAGGAATTTCTACAAGTAACCCAGAGAACTTGGCAAAAACATAATTATCTGGTCAGCATCACCTTTCATAATCTTATCTGCGAATGCTGATTTCTAGGTTCTGCTGACTGGTTCAGTGTTTTTCTTTGCTTTGATTTTTTGTAACATCTTCTTTATGTACTTTTTAAATTAATGTTTGCTCCTTGATTTTCGGTCATGAGTATAAAATCCATCTTTTATGTCCCATCATTTGACATTAATACTCATTCATGTGTAGCAAAACCTTAGTATTTCCCATAGTTCTCTCTCCTGATCTTGGCTTCTGCCCCATGGAATAAGGTGGGCAAGCTCATGCTTCAGTAACAAAGAAGTTCCTAACCCAGTGACTTAAGAAAGCAAAGTCATTTTATTTGCACCCTAGGTTATTTCCATCTTATTAGCATAATCGCTTATGACCCAGGCAGGAGTATCTTTCTCAAGTGTATGAGAAGTAAACAAGGGCAAAGTAGTAAGACAAACCACCTGTTAATCTTCAAGTTATGCTGGTGTGATTGACATAAATTCTATTCATTTTATTGATCAAATCAAGTTATGGGGCTTTCCCTCATTTCAGTGGATGTGAGAAAGGATAGTCCTACTGTGTGCCACCACAGGCAGCCCTGACAGCTACAACTAATTTCCAAAGACAGCACTGATGACTAGTACAAACCATTGGTGGAAGGGAAATGACACATTATTCAATTTATAATTTACTTTTTTAAAAAAGATGTGAGTACTTTAAATTTACAGAAAAAATAAGCAAATTTCACTGTTTAAAATAACTAATCCAGAGTTCAATCCCCGGTGCCGCAAAAAATTTAAAAAAATTAAAAAAAAAAATAACTAATCCAGTTGTTTTCTGAATGCTGTATCCCAATGTACCAAACACTTTCTGAATGTGGCTTTGATAGCCCATTTAGTATTATAGGAATTGTAATAATATTTTAAAAGTATATAATGCTCCACCTACTCCCCAAGCTTTCAAATTTCTGCTCTTTGGTACCAATATTACATGGCTCATAACACACCTTATTGGTAGTCAAGACTGCACATTCAGGGCTCAGGCTGCTTAGTAAATTAGATGCGATATCTGTATTCTCCTTAATTAAGCTTTCTATTTCTTACTCTATTAAATCATCATCAGACCATGGCTTCTACAGTTTGAGAATCTGCTGACACTGTGCTATAGTGGGAAGCAGTGGTACTGGTGGAATAAAAATGGAACTTGATGAGAGGAAGATTGTGTAGCAGAGTGGATGCTTTCATGATCAAGATCCCATCCTCCCAAAAAGGGGTGAGAGAGGGAAGTAGCTGGGTGATGTGACCTCAGAATACAAAGCAGGTGGCCCTGAGGAGGAGGAGCAATAGTAACAACATGAGTGTGTCTGTGCCCACCTGGATGTAAGGCAAGGAATATGTAAGGATAAGAGAGGGCTGCAGTTTCCTTTAGACTGTCAGGATTTTAATGTAAGCAGGGAAGTGAGGGGATGATTTTGAAAATAAGAATAAGATATGACAGGGTGCTTGAGCTCTTATCATCTTTTCTTGCTGTCTTTTTTTTTTCTTTAGCTTTTTTGAGACAGGGTCTCACTGTGTAATGCAGGCTGTCCTTGCGCTATGTAGCCCAGGCTGTCCTCCCACTCACAGCAGTCCTCCTGCCTCAGCCTCCCTAGTGCTGTCAGGTGCCATCATTCCCTGTTCCTGCTCTTTTTAAACTAGAATCTAAGGCCAAATTCTTTATTTCCCTTCCTTACTTTCTTTTTTCCTTCCTTCCTCCTTTCTTTCCTTATTCCAATTAATATACTAATCTAAATACACTAATGTTTCTTATTTTAATTAATATTTTGAATAGCTTCTATAGACAAGGATGTCTTTTATGGTTTGAGATTGAACAGTCAATCCAAAAGAGTAATTATTTGCTCACCTCAGATATATATAGAGAGATAGATGGATAGGTAGAGATGATATAAGATAGATACATAGAGAGACAGACAGACATAGGTAGATGATAGATATCTTAAGATAGATATGCTTAAAATTGTATACAAGCCAGGCATGGCGGTGCACGCCTTTAATCCCAGCACTTGGGAGACTGAGGCAAGAGGATCATTGTGAGTTTGAGACCAGGCTGGGCTACAAAGTGAGTTCAAGGCCAACCTGAACTGCAGAGAGACCCTGTCTCAAAAACTAGGGTCAGAGATTTAGCTCAGTGTTGTAAGCACCTGCATGGCAGGTGTATGGTTGTAAGTTCGATCGCCAGAAAAAAAAAAAAAAAATACATATATATATATATATATATATATATATATATATATATACACATATATACTAATGTCATTGATATCAATTGCAAAGAAGGATGAAGCAGGAAAAGATGACAAATATAATGAAGATGAGAGCTATTCCTTACATTGATATAACATGTGAGTTTGGAGAGGGATGCTATGTGGATATGATAGATTAGATCAGCAGAGGGCTCATGGACGGATAAGGCAGCCATCATGTGGGTCTTTTAATGGAGAGTGTTTCAGGCATAGGAAATACCATGGGTTAAGGTCAGAGTGTACTTCTCATTTTGAAAGAAGTATGAAACCAAAGATATGTGTAACCAAAGAAGCAGGAAAGTCATAAGCATAAGCATAACATATGTGACAATATGCTGTACATGACAGACCCTATAGAGGTCACTGGGAATTTGTAAGCTTGTTTCAAAGGTGAAGGAACCATTTTGGATATCTCTGAACAGAAAAAAAAAATCAATTTTCCTTTAAAAATATCAGTCTGAATGCTATGTGAGTGGTGGTTACACAGAAGGAATTTGACTATTCTGAGAAACTGTGGACATCTGCTAGATACTGAGTGAACATTTGATGAAAGAGATCATATAAAACATTTATCCATTTCTCTTGTTTTTGTAACATATAATGTGGAAAAACAATGCATGACTGAGGTGTGTTTGCTGCCATACCTCAGTAGTCATACCTGTCAGACTGCAATTTCCACCATCTGACAACAGACCTTCCACTAAAGAAGATCCACTGAGAGGGAGAACAAACGCATGACTTTGGTGGCCAGTCAGTAATTAATAACCACGAAGGCAATGGAATACAGTCCAGACTGATTCCAAGGTAGAAACTTTGCCAGCTCCCAGGTGGAGTTTATGGTTCAAGTTTAAACTATAAGCTCCCTAGAGAATTTTAATAAATTTTGATTTTGTTTGAGTTATCAAAAAGACACAGTATTTCCCAGGACCATTTCACCATACACCCCTCTTACCATATCTGGGTATTCATACATTGACTTCCACGTAATTTGAAATTAACCAGTTCTAACTGTGATCTTCCACAAATGCCCTGAACAGTGCATCCACATGGACAGCTGGTAGAAAGAACCCAAAGTGCTTAAAAGTAAAGAGTTTTGCATCTCTCAACCCTACCTGAAACATATGCAGACTTAGTGACAAAATTCCTGTGGTGTTAAAGTTCCTTTTCTCGGAGGCAGGACTAAATCAGAGGGTTCATATATACTCAGGTCTCTCTGTAGAATTAGACTGAATCTGTGCTTCCTGAGAAATTACATTTTGTCTGACTTCTCTATTATTTTCTCAAGGTCACATTTAGGAAAACAAAAATTTAAGGACATCTGAGTGAAATTTGAATTTCAGTTAGCAATAGTTGTTGCTTTAGTTTGTTTTGTTGTATTGTGGATTTTTCTTTTGCATAAGTAAGTCTAATGTTGTATTTGAAACATGCTTCTATTAAATTCAAAGTTAACTAGGTGTTCTGTATCTCATATCATAACTCTAGTTGAGAAGTTTAGTTAGTTTTCTTTTATTGCTGAGACAAAACACTAAATGTTAAAGGGGTAAGGTTTATTTAGATCACACTTTGTAGAGGTTTCACTCCAGCATCGGCAGGCTTCAAGGCAGGTTGGTGTGGCATATGGATATCCCAGAGGAGAAGCAGTTCCTGGTGGCAGAAGGTAGCTAAACAAGCAGGAGACCATACTAACATCTTTCTTCCCCTTTTATTTCATCCAGGCTACTAAGGGCAGGTAGCACTCACACCCTTCATCCAATGCCCTCAATCCTGGCATTGAAAGATGAATTGATTCCAGCATCACACACTCTAGATCCAGCCAACTTGGAAAAAGCCTCACTACATGATGACACAGGCCACAACACAAGCTTTCTTCACAAAATGATCGTTACCCAAATTCTTTGCTCAGGGTCTGCCTCTGGGAAAATCTCTTCCAAAGTAGGCAGCTGAGTTCAGCATCTGATTTCTACAACCTGGTGAACCTGAGTGAGAGAAGATGTATTTTTGTTTCTAGAGTTGTACAATATAGACAATGTGTAACACTTATAGTCGCATAAAACCCAATGTCAAACATAGATAATACGTCAGGTATTCTTTGTTGGTTCCAGAAGATCTATTTTCTTCACTTTCCCACCCTTTCCTACATTCTGAGGGGCTGATTTTGTAGCAGATGTAGCTCATCCTCTCTTGTCAAGTGACTGTTGGGTGGGTAACAGCCCTGGAAAGTTCCAGCAGGAAATCCAAGTGCAGCAGGTTGTAAAGGATCCAGTGTTCATGCACCTGTTTCTTTCTTTGCCAGACTGAGTTGTCCCTGGTTACACTTTCCTACCCAAGGTCAAGACATCATCAGCATTTTTGTTCGATAGTGACTGAACAGTAACAATTCACTGCCCTTGAGCTTTCAATTCTAGGAATGATAAGATGCTTTGCTTTTCCTAGCAAAAGGATATTTCATCATTATTATGACTTGTACCTAGATGTCCCCCCAAAGCCTCATGCAGTCAGAGTTGGGGCTTCTCAGATTTGGCTGCATCTAAGAATATGCTATGCTAGTGTTGTGGGAAATTTTCCAAACCAAGCCAAACCAAGCCAAACCAAACCAAACCAGAAAGAAGACTATGCACTGAGGAGATAAGATGGCAGCATTTAATCCTTACACCAGCAGATTGTTGGAGTTCATGCCACTGGTCAGTTGCAGGGATAATTCCCCCCTAGCATTGGCCCTGAATCAGGGAGGAGTTTAGTCTATATAGAATTAGAAGTGGGAGGTACAAAACAAGTTACCAAATGTTACATGATTGGTTACATACAGTGAATCCTATATTTGACAGACAGGATGATCTTGAAACAATAGAGACATTCCAGGAAACAGGGGAGAGGACTCTTACAGCATGACTATACTTGAGGGCATTACCATAATATAGGAATTGTTTGGGAGAGAGAGCCTTGACTGAATGAGAGTGGTTAAGGACATTAGCATAACATAGGAGTTGTTCCAGAGGGAGAGACTTTACTGAATGAGCACAGGTCAGCCCAAGGTGTCTTAAGGTATAGGCAATGGTTCTGACATTGTCAGGGTCAATCGAATTTGCCAGAGACAGCAGAAAAGCAACTTGATCAATCTTCCAATTAATCATGAAATATCTATAAATTCATTATTTTGCCCCAACACTAGGATTAAGATTGCATTATTCTGGGATTGAATCATGATGTGCTGCTAGCAGGATGCTCCAACCTGGGTGTGAGTGCCGCCTGCCTTAGGGAGGGCAGCCTTGAGAATATAAGGGAGAAAAACAGGGATGCTGTCATCCCCTGTCACTTGCTGGTGCTTTATTTCTTCACTGCTTTCCTGCATGTCAAGAACTGCTTCTCCTTGGGGATGCCTGTCTGCCATGGCACCCTGCCTTGGAGCCAGCCAACTATGGACTGAAACATCTACAAACTATGAGCCAAATAAAACTTCCCTCGTTTAACTTTGCCTGTTGTGTATTTTGCCTCAGCAATGAGCAAGGTAATTAAGACAATTGTATCTTATCAATTTCTCTGAACTATACCTCTGTAAATATCCTGCCATTAATCACTCATTAGTTAACTAACCCAAATGCATGTATATTAGAAACAAGTAAAGCTATGTACAATAATAACATAAATCATTTTAATCTCAAGGTGTTTATTTCAGTAATTGTTGACACATTCCTTTATTTATATTCTGTTTTGAATTTAAGTCAATATGTTTCTTTATCTCTAATATCTTATCTTATGATCAGGGACTTGCCACATACTGAAGTCCTGAAATATTAGGCCTATTTAAAAATAAGAGCAATTATTTAGAATATTATCCTGAACTGATGATCAAAACATAGATTTGGAAGTCACATAGACATGTACTTGTATTGTGGACCAAAGCTGGTATTTGGTAAACATCTTAATTACTGTGCTATTATAGATTACAGTTTGTGCACTTGTAAACTGGCAATAATTGAACCTATTTTGATGGGTAGCTGTGAATTAATACGTAAAAATCCAGGTAAAGCTCAGATGTGATGGCACATACCTGTATTCCCAGCACTTGGGAGACTGAGGCAGGAGGAACACCACAAGTTTAAGGTCAGCCTGAGCTACTTAGTGAGACCCTATCTCAAAAAAAGAAAACAAAATGAAGCAAATCACATGTCAAATCCTAGAGTATATTTTTATAATCCAAATATGATAATTAGCAGCCTATCATTGAGTTAAGTGCAAGTCTCTTCATTCCTCTCATTATAAGACTGTGCAAAGTCTCAAGAGAATGATAAGCTTTCTGTATGTATTGTATGGCTCCGTAAGTGATGACTGCTATTATTGCAAAGAAGAGAAAAGATGGAGTGACAATGACAATAAAAATGGCATCCTCCTGTGAGTATAGACACTGTTACATGATTCTAAGGAAAGAGAGGGTTTTTTTTTTTTTTTTTTTTTTTTGGTGGTTACTCCATCAAAGAAGGTCTTAATCTTCTTACTTCAAAAAATGCACTTTTGTCCACTGCTCCTACTAGATACTAAAGAGCAATAAACCTGAAGTTACTCTGAAGCCAGTTCCTGACTCAGGCAGACAGGTTACCTGTTGACAATATGCAACTAGATGACCAGTCTTATTGTGGCAGCTCCAGGTGATATGAAGAGTCACCAGGGACTTCTGCACCCTCAACTGGGAAGATAGAAGTGGTCTTCTTATTGTCTTGGTTCTATTTCATCAAAGACAAATGCATTTTGGAGTTATTACCCAAGTTAGAGGATGTATTTATCCTTTCCTAGTCTTCAGTGCTCAAGGCATGCTATTATTGTATTAAATCTTTCACAATTCATATTAAAGGACAACAAAATCATTAAGTATTTCTCCTACAAAATGTGTTTCCTTGGCTCTGTTATCATGATGTTCATGTTACTTTCAGGCCAAACACGGAACGTTCTTCCTGGAGATCTTATCCTCACCTTGCCAACTTTTCTTTAGGTCATTATCCAACAGGTCCTCC
>RJWM01048719.1:0-11373 GCA_004363535.1 Dasyprocta punctata
GATGCCAGCCAGCACCTTGTATTTGAGCCTCTGGACCAAGGACCAGAGTGAGGGGGACAGAAGCCAGGCAAAGCAGGGTGTGTGCCCTCTAAAAAGAACTTCTGCACATACCAGGCCACAGGCAGCTAGAGTTGGCTCTTAGGGACTAATGTCAGCAGTGGTATCAACGACTGCAGCTGGGGGGGAGGGGCACAGGTTCCAGGGTGAGCCAGTAGGGAGACACACATGGTGCACACAGCCCAGCCAACAGCAGGGCTCGGTGGGGAAGGAAGAGCCTCAGGATCACCTTAGCTGCCTGGGCTGGGGAAGCCAGGTCTCCAGAGACTCCCACCACAGAAACCTGCACTCTCTGGCATCTCCTGGGACCCTCGACAAGCCAGGGCTACACTCTGGGGGTGTTGGGGCTGGGGCTACTTAGGACTAAGGATTGGGCCAGAAGATGGAAGGGGAAGGAGGATAAGAGGGTCCCATCCTCAAACTTCAAAATCTGGGTGACCCTGTCCTCTGCACTCACCTAAGTAGCTCCTCCAGGGTAAAGCCACTCAGTCAGAAATGAGATTGATATACAGAGCCCAATTTCACGGCTATGAGGGATCTGACTACTATAGTTCAGTCGCTGTAGAATCTCTGCACTTTTGGAAAAAATTATATAACTCTTAAAAGACCCTCATTAGTTCCCTCCACGGTAGGTTGTTATAAAAACAATGAGCCTGACCTCTGAACCTCCCTTGCTTCCTGCCCTGTCACGAGACCTCCCCTGCACGTGCGCCTGTCACTGTGGCACCACTTGTCTTGAGGCCCTCAGCAGAGGCCAAATCTATAGGGCTACCCAACTTTAGTCCTCAGTCTCAAAAAAACATGAGCTAAATAGACCTCTTTTCTCCACAAAGTACCCAGCCTCTGGTATTCTGTCACAACAGAAAACAGACAAATACAGGAGCAGGTGGCCCTGACATGACTTGGAAAGAATGAGGAGTAAATGCAGTGCAGGCAAACATGCAGATGTGCGGGCTGAGCTGGGGGCAGAGGTGGTAAAAGGAAAGAAGAAGAAGTGAGAATCAGAAGATGCCCTCCTCCTCATGTGTCTTAATGCAAATGTTAGACTTGCCCATTCCCTCCACAGTCCCCAGGTGACACATGAGAACCAGATGCACACAGAACCTCTGCTCAGGAAGTGTCTCCTCTGTAACTGCAGTGACTCAAGTCCACTGTGCCAGATGCACCACTGGCCTGTCACTGCTGGGCCTCTGCTTCAGCCAGGTGGGTATGCATCATGCCCAACCCACAGGCGACCAAGCACCATGCCTGGCACGTAATCAGGCCCCAGCCGGTGCTGGCAGGACCTGGGTGCCATTCCCCTTGTGCTCGGGAGCTATACATGCCTTTCTCTCCTGCATCAACTGACTGCAGCTTCACAGTGGGCGAAGGCAGAGTCTGCAGCCCCAGACAGTAAAGCCCACAAAGGAAGACGGGGAGTAGCTACTTGTGTAGGGCTCAGGGTCCAATCCAGAGGTCCAGGAACACACAAATCTTCCTACACCCCTTTTCTTCTCTATGACCCTGGGACCAGCACGAAGGAGGAAGGCCTGAGCAGGGCCACCTACTGCCACTTTCTTCTCTTCTCCCCTGGAGCACTGGAAACATGCATGCACGCACTCCTGTGCATCTGCCTGCTGCATCATGAGTCATTTCTACTCCTCAGGGTTCGTAGACACAGGACTCGAACTGAGGACCACTGGGGCCATCTGAGCTCAGAGGCGAGTAGGCACGGCTGACCGCTGATGGCTGCTTGGCACTGACTCTGTGCCCAGGTGAATAAATGGTAAATACTGGAGAGAGGCAGAGAGCTCTGCAGGACACAGAGGGAGGGAGGGAGAGAGGGAGCTGCCATCCTCCAGGTGGCTAAGAGAGCAGGGCTGGAAGACAGCCCAGCAGGCACACCCTGCAAACCGCCCACTCCTCACAGAGCCAGAGTCTGCGGCAAGACGGCAAACTTCTTCCACAGACCAAGAAACTGTTCCATCACCAAGAATTTATTCTAATTCTCTAGGAGGAAACCAGGAAAGCAACTCAAGACACACCTGAAAACTGGAGAGGAGGAAGGTGAGAGATGACAAGTTTCTTGAGTAAAATATCTCAGCAGGAAGTGAAATCTTAACAGACGTTTATCAACTTCAGGGGCCCCCAGCCAGGCTGCAGGGATAAGAAGGGGCTGGTGGTGACTCAATGGCCAGGCTGTCCTCTGTCCTACAACATCCACTTGCAAGCCCTACCCAGAGCCTCTCCCTATCCCACTGCTAACAATAACCACGTCCTTGTCAGGGAGCTGCAAGTCTCTCCTTTACCCCTGCCTGAGTATAACCTGCCTTCCTCTCATCGCAAACTGTTATGCTTTGTGTCTCCATGTCTTCTCAAAGCCTCACGTAGCCTTAGATGGGGCTTTTTTGGAGGTGGCTGAGTCTAGAGTGTGTGATGCTGGGATGAAGGGTATGTGATTACTAAATCAGTCCACCGCTTGGTTTGGCACTGCCCTAGTCCCGGCAGTCTAGATAATATATAAAAGAGACAGAAAGAAGCTCTTTAACTCTCTTTTGGCTTTTGCTATCTTCCACTGCCATGAACTGACAGTTCTCTGCCATGTGCCACCTTGCCTTGGAGCCAGCTGATTATGGACTGAAACCTCTACAAACTGTGAATGAATAAACCTGTCCTCCCTCAACTTGAGGCATCAGGTATTTTGTCTTAACAAGAAAAGTAACTAGGAGCTCAGGCTCCCAGGGCAGATGTAATGGCAAGTTCACCTGCTGAGCTACAGCAGACACCCACCAGCTGCTGGTTAAAGAGAACTGGCTGCAGGGAGAAAGGTCTCGTGAGAAGACAGGTCTCAGGACCTCAAACTCAACATACTCGGCCCATCTACGCTACAAACTCAACATACTTGGCCCATCTACGATACAAAGGATGATATTTTGAAGAGTGATAAATTAAAGGACCTAATAAGCCAGAAGCTGATCCAATTTGTATTACCGCATTTAGTCTTAACTCTGCCAGACAGAACCAGCTAGGTCATGAGCCACCTGCTAAGGCAAGGTCCTTCAATCCAGATACTTTTGATAGCTCAGGACACTGCAATAAACAAAGGTGGTGAAGTGGTGAACAAATACATGGCATGTGTGTGCACCAGGACGTCCCAAGTCAGCAAGTGAAAAATAAAGCTGAAAAGACAAATAAAGCATAACTTTTGAGACGATCATGATGGACACAAAGTCGTCACAGGTACTGGGTCAAAGAGGGCCCTTGATGAAATGAGAGTAGATATGAGTGCAGGTGTACATGCAAAATTAGAGCATTCCAAGCAGAGCAAAGAGCAGGTGGGAAGGACTTGCACCTAAACAGGCCGTGTGCATGGTGGGCCAGGTGCTTCTAACAGTCTAACAGTGTCTCTGTGACCTTCTGCATGTGACCCAAAGGACACAAGGAGCTCTCTCAGGAGCAGGGTTACAATGAAAGTTTAGGTCTCAGTTCCAGGGATAGGAAGCTCTGATAGTGGCTCTGTGGAGTGCAGATGGGGACGATTCTGAGACCAGGTCTGTGCTCAGAGGCAGCGTGCAAGCGTTAATTAGTTGATGTTTGTTAAGCCAGAAATTAAGATAAAAGGCATCTGCTTATGGAACCTGAAGCGACAGGCATGGTAAAGTATATATAGTACCAGATACCAAGGGGATGTGGGCAAGAGAAAGGTAGATCTCTTCTCTGGGTACCAAGCTATGAACTTACCTTCTGCTATATCAGCCTTACTTCCCAGGATTAAGCCAGACTACCTTGCTCCCAGCAGCTTTTGGGGCCTGGCACACAGGAGGCGCAGCCACCATTTGTCAGATGAGCTGACAAAAGGCTCCAAACAAACCTCAGGGTTAGTGTGCAAGTGCACGCAGGGCCTGAGGTGCATCCTGTGCCCAAATAGAGCAGGGTAACGGTCTGGGCCTGCCTAGCCCAGCAGCTAGTGAACTTCTACAGCCAAAACAAGACTCGGAAGACTCCACTTTGCACACTAGCTAAGCGCCCACCATGCACCAGGCTCTGGTCCAACAGGCTGCAGTTTGCACACTTCATGCCGTGTTCAGCAGGGCCAGCACTGCCACGGTGCCAACTGTACAGGGGACCAGACTGAGATGCAGACGATGAGGACCCACAAGCTGGCACTGAAGATCTCGTTCTTCCACCCCTGCATTCTTGGTGTGTTTGCAGAGAAAAGGTTTGAACACAGTGAACCACCAGCCTGAAGCCCAAATGTGTGGACAGATTGGCAGATGGAGAGGGCCCTGTAAGTGTAGTGGGCAGGAAAGGCCTTGCTGGTCACTCACAGCTGATATCCCCAGGAGAGGCAGATGATAAGCATGCCAGGCCTCCCACCCACACTGAGTATGCTGTGTTTCCAGAGCCCTCCACCCCCACAAGCTTAAACTGATTCTTAGGTAGTGGCACATCAAGCTCAGGGTGGGGCTCTCTGTTGGCATCTGCCTTCCTAATGTCAATCTCTGTCTTCTAAGCTTTATATACCACCTTTTTTTTTTTTTCTTTTGTGGTACCAGGGAGTGAACCTAAGATCTTTGCACTGAGTTACATCTCCAGCCTATTTTGCGGGGGGCGGGTGTGGACAGGGTCTTGATAAATGCCTAAATTGCCCAGGCTGGGCCTAAACTTGCAACCCTCCTGCCTCGGCCTTCTACTGTACTGCAATTACAGGTATACACCACCATAGCCCACCATTCTTGTCTTCTTTCATTCAACCAGTACTCGCTGAGTACTGATCAGTTTGAAGCCCTGCACTAGGAGCCAGGATGTGAAGCAGACAGGATCTCTGCCCTCTGGGAACTCAGATGGAGCTCACAGTATCTATCATCTGGTAAGCAGCATTGGCAAGGAAGCCCTGGTGGGCCACTGGCACACAGGGTTCTGTATGGAAAGGGAAAAGGGTGTGCTGGAGGCCAGCGCCGGTCACCCTGAGCCATCTCCCACCAGAAGGCAGGAAGAGAATCACTGAAGTGTGGGCAGTGTTTCTCCTGGGCAGCGCCCTCCCACTGGGGCAGCCCCGTGAGCGCAGGCTACAGCTTTGGCACAGCCCCCAGGAGGCCACCCACAGATGTCCCAGGCCTGCCGAGGTGGGAAGGGACTTTGTCCGACAGTCACACTGCTGAGGTGCTCACAGCCAATCCCCCGAGGTCAGCATTCCAAAGTGACCGCAGCTGCCCAGCTACCCAGAGCCAGGAAGATGAACCCCAAGCAAGACAGCCCCGGGGAAGCAGCTCCGCACCCGCCAGGTGGCTCTCACCCTGTGTCCGTGGAGACACTTCCCTGAGGGGAAGATAAAGACCAACAGAAGACATGACAGAGCAACCCCACCTACGCGGACCAGCTCACCCCACCTCCGACTGTCCATCCTGAGCTTTCTCTAGGGAGCAGAGGGACATGGCCAGAGGGCTGGTGGCCAGAGGGCTGGCAGCACCAGGCCAGGAAAGGCTGAGTGCCGTGGGAACCCAGCAGCGCATGCCTGTGTGGCGACACCAGGCTCAGGCAGCCGAGACAAATTTTTCCCCTGAAGTGGAGCTCTGACCCCATAGGCTGCTGTGGAGATGACAGTTCATGCTGGAGCACATGGGGACACTTTGTGTTAAAAGAGCGGCAAGCAGGTGAGATTGCTACCTCACTACATTAGTGAGCAAGAGAAGTTCAGAGGGTTCAAGTGACATGCCAGGGTCCCCCAAGAGTGGGTGGAACTGGGGGCCGCGCTCTTTCGGTCTTGTGGGCCCTCTGTGGGGGTGGAGCCCCTGCCCTCTTGCTGCACTGCAGGTGCCACCTCCCAGGAAGGCGTCCCAGAAGGAGGGGCAGCCCGACTACCTACACCTTGCCGCGGGGCCCACCTGGGTGCAGGGAGCCTGGGGTTGGACAGGAAGAGCAGAGCGGACACAGGACTGGGCAGTATTCTGCCTCCAAAGAGGAGTCAGAGCCTGACCTCTGGCCTTGCGGGGATTACTATCTCCTAAGGAAGACACACACGCGCATGTGGAAATGGTTAGCATGAGGCCACGCATAACAAGGCACTAATTGTGTGACACAGGAAACATGCAGTTAAAGAGGAGTAAAGCCGCAAGCAGGCTGAGGTCACGACAGCCAGCCGATGTGACGGAGTAGGGGCACCTGAGATGGATGGACGGGTGGTGACCAGACAGAAGCAGGGGAGGGTAACTATGGAAACTCAGACTCCACCCCAACTCCCAGTCAGCACTGGGCCATCGCAGCCTTTGCTAAAACTTACCAGGGGAGGGAGGTGTTGGGCCTGATATGCACAGAACCGGGTTAATTACTGAGCATAACCCTTGGCTCCTGACACTTGTCTTTGGTCCACACAAGGCTCACTTTCCTTTAACCACTTCCTGCAATGTAATAACCACCTGCAAACCCTCCACTCAAAACAAAGGCCAGGACCCTGACGGCAGCCCACAGCTAACCAGATGGCCACCGCCCCCACCTCCTCCCACCCAATACCATGACCTGTCTCCAAAGTGCACATGCCCTGCCCTCTTTTTCATATAGTTTCATTGTATCTATGAATATTCCTAGACAGTAAGTTCCTGGACAGTAAGCTCTTTTAACCTTAGAACACAGGAGTCATGGCATATAGGATGTGTGGGAGGACGCTGTTTCTACCTAATATTTATGTATGGCTAGAATTCATCTACAGCACTGCATGCTACTGTAGTTAATCTGCTTGGACAGCTGGATAATATTCCATTGTGCAGTCATGTCTTAGTGTATTCACTCTCTCTCCACTGACGGGCATCTGGGCCATGTCCAGGTTTTGTTACTGCACACACAAGTGCAGAGAACATTCTTCCACCAGTCTCCCAGCACCCACATGCCAGAGTTTCTCTCTGATGGGCACCTGGGAGCAAAATGAGCTGGGCTGCTGGGGTACGTGTGTGCTGAACTTCAGGAGTGAATACCAGCCTGTTTCTCCAGTGTGCACACCAGCAGCACACGAGAAACAATAGCAAATACATGCGACACACTGGCTTGGTCCTTCCAAAACCCCTTTTGCCAGGGGAGCACACAAACCCAATGTGACCCAACAGGACAGACTCACGCACGGAAGAGCAGGGTGCTGACACCCCTACCAATCTGACTCTAAAACTCTGTGCTCCTGCCATCCACGTGCCCACCAAACAGGGCAAGAAACTCCAGGCAACTCTTGCCAGAGGCAGCAGCTCTGCCAAGAGAAGATGATACTGCTGTCAGAGGGTTACGCCAAGGGTGGACACCTCCACAGGGTCAAGTGCAGGGTCAAAACACACACTCCCAGACCAGTCTGTACAGGACCAGGTCCTGGTTCCCCAGGGCGGCCTAGGAATGGACCCACGGATATGCAAAGAGGGGTCTGTTTTGCATGGCCAGTGTTGCTCACTCCCCACCCTTAGGGCCCTGACTCACGAGCCTCCTCACAGCAAGCCCCAGAGCAGGAGGGTGACAGGGTTCGTGAAGAATGGCCTCCAGCCAGAGCCAGCTCCACCCTCCAGCCTGGCACCTGCTCTCCTTGCTGGCTGTGGGCACACGGCTCCGGACAGCTGGCAGCCACGGCCTCGCATGGCCAGGCCTGGCACCTACACCTGGTGTTCCTTACTCAGCCTCATGCCCAGTGAGTCTGTTTGAAGCCCATGAGAAATATCTGAACTCTGAGACACTTAGTTCGTGGGAAAGGGGTCTACCAAGAACAGGAGGAGAACATTTCAGTCAAGGCAAAAAGGTTTGGGGCTGAATATAGTCATTCAGCCATAATACCAGGTGTGATTTCAAAACAGTGTGCCATGGCTGGGGAGCTGACAGCCCCACAGTGAGGAAGCACCGCCACCCTACTGGGTGGGATCCTACAAGGATGCTTCTCCTGGGGCCTCGACTTCCAGCTTCCAGGGTGGGACCTGGAGATAGTCTTTACACACAGCTGCTCAACAAATGTTTGTCCAATAAAAACACACTATTTACATATTACTGCACACATTGCTATTTATACATTTGTGCTGGCCATCCCAGGGTGGCTAGATATAGTGCGAATTTTCAGAAAGAATTAATTACAGAAAGGGGCTATAGGAGGAGGCAAAGGTATAGAACAGAGAGCAGGTGTAGGAGCCAGACCTACACCTCTAATAGATAAATCAGTATGATGGACTGAAATGTTAGTCGCATGCTGAAAAGCTTCTAGCGGAATGTTCCATGCTTTACAAACATTTTCATTGTGGAAAATCGCATATGTAAACAAAGGAGCAACAAGGGCACAACTAGCCCCTGCTATACCCAACAAGGAGCAGGAGTTGCTTCTTCTTTTTTTTTTTTTTTTTGTGCCAGGGATCGAACTCACAATCTCGTGCCTGGCAGGCAGGCACTTAGGCCACTGAGCTAAATCCCTGGCCCTATTTTTTGAGACAGGGTTTCACTATGCAGTTCAGGCTGGCTTTGAACTCACTTTGTAACCCAGGCTGCTTTTGAACTTGCAACAATCCTCCTGCCTCATCATCCATTTTTGTCTCTTTGCTTTAAAACAATTTTAAGGCAAATACCAACCTTGTGTTGTTCCCTTTCTCCATCAGAATACACCTCCAAAGAATATTGGCATTTTCTTACATGACCACACTGCATGCTGTAAAAAAAAATTTCCCCTCTGTGTGCTTCACAAAATAAAGGCTTCTCTTATGTGTTTGGAGGCCGGCCCAGAAGTGGCAGGGTGGGGTGCCGGAGAGACAAGGCCCAGGGCAGAGCAAGGATACAGAACTCCAGACAGTGGAAGTGGCAGCCTGAGGGACAGCTATGATTTGCACAGCCCTTGCAGGTTTGTTTTGTCCCTTCTGTGATGAAGAGGATGAAGCCCACCCATCCCAGGCAAAGGTGCAATAATACTGCTGGTGCAAAAAGTCAAGCACCCTGCCAAGTGCCAAGCTGACTCCCCTTCCCCGCACAGAAAATGAGCTACAGAGTGGGACGGGAAGCAGTGTGTACCAGCATCGCCCCTCAAGTGCACTGCCCAGGGAAGCACCGGGTGGCCAGCCGTGAGGTGCAGGGGTTTTCCCCACAGGACCCTGAGTCTCCAGTCCCCTGGCATCCCCGGGGGCTATGACCACTGGATGGGTGGACAAACTCCAACATGCAAAACCACGAGAGTGCTGAGGTCACAGCAGGTACACCCCACCAGCCAGCAAACGCTTACCTTGTTTGCGGGCACAGGATTTTCCCCTCAATGTAAAACGGAACAGATTTTAAAACAAACTGGAGCATCTCACATCATTCCACCCCTCCATCAAATGCACCTCCAGAGAATACTGGCATTTCCTTACAAGACCAAAATTATACACTTTAAAATTGTTTTTCCTACATGCTTCATAAAATGAGGGCCTCTGCATGGGTCTGGAGACCAGCCCAGCGTGGATGAGGCCCGCAAGGTAGTACATTCTTCCTGCTACTGAAGGAAACCACTTTAAAATCCTGCAAATAAAGGGAGTGCCGGCAGCAGCTTTTACAGCTTTTCTGCCTCAGGTGCCCAGTGTGGCTGCAAGATGCCTGGAGGGGACAGCAGAAAGGTCTTCTACCCCAGTGGGGCTCTCCTGTAAGACCCAGGCTTTCCTCTGAAATCAGAGCCAGTCTCCCCGCCTCCTTTCATGGTGCATTTTCTAAACAGCCCATTGCATCAGGGTCAGTCTGATATTTTGCCCGAAGTATTTAACACTGTCTTCTCACTAGCAAGGATGATTCTTTCTATTTTTCTTTTTTCCTTTCAGTACTAAGGATTGAACCTAGGGCCCCTTTTAATTTTTATTAGTCCATGTTTGCAGCACAAACTGATTACATTCATCTTGGGGAGCTGGGACATGCACATAACACGGCTTAATTCTTTTTTAATCTCCCCTTCCCCCATCTCTTGGTCCCCTTCCCATTTAGAAAAAATCTATCACCCTCTTTCTCATTATCTATCTTCTATTTTGCTCTTTAAATTATTTATACTTTGGGTTTCTCAGAGAAATCATGTGATAGTTAAGCTTGTGTCTGATTTATTTCATTTAACGTTATTGTCTCATGGTACATCCATTTCCTACAAATAACTCAAATTTATCCTGCTTTTATACCACGGCCTTCTGTTATTTTTTAATTTTGGGACAAGGTCTCACTAAGTCACCTGGGCTGGACTCTTTTAACTTGCAAACCTACTGCATCAGCCTCCAAGAATACTGCAATTATAAGCATGTGCCCTGACACCTGTATAAACTGTCCTTTAGTGTAGGACAATAGAAAGAGTACTGGGTTGAGGGTCAGCGGCTTTGGATTCTACTTTCAGACCCATTATTAAATACAAAAATGAGCCAGTTTTGTGGACCTCAATTCCTCATCCATACAAAATACATGCCACAGAACGTGCAGAAAACTATTCTCCTCCACCTCTGTAACAGACATCACTAAATGATTATGCATTTTCCCCCCAAAATCAAGGTTGAAACCTCATAACCCAGACACAACTAATCAGTCTACCCAGTCACTCCCTGGATGAGATGGTCTCTAAGGATCGCACAACACAGCAGGCACAGAATAAGCACCAAGAGGGAACACAGGAAGCCCTGCCCTGGCGATGGGTGATCGGCACTCCGAGCTGTTAGGAACAGGAGATGGGAGAGCTCCCCAGATGAAGGCCCTGACCAGGACATTCACTCTCAAGCTCAGTCTCTACTTTCCTGTGTTCTGGGCGCCTCCAAACCCAGGGCGGACACAGTAGGACCAGCCAGCAGGGAGGGAGAAAGGACTTGGAGAGGAGGGGAAACACACCCAACCCCAAGGCTGAGGATAAGATTCACCTGAGTCGCAGGCACAAGCGCAAGGTCACCCTGGGGTCCCTCAGACACGTGGCCTCCTACAGAAAATTCAAGGGAGACCACAGCAGACACAGATTCAATCACACCCTCTAAACCCAACCCATGCGCCAGTTGTTTTGTTTTTATTTTTGTTTTTGCAGTGCTGGGGATCAAACCCAGGGCCTCGTGCATGTATTCACCACTGTGACCCGCCAGCCCTCACATTTTCAAACCCTACTCCATCCTCACCCAGGGCACATGGTGGCATACAACTGTGCCTCCTTAACTACATGTGGCTCTGCACTGCAACCTCTGTCCTAGTCCCCGAGGAGCCACCACTGCCAAGAAGCCTGTGCCTATGCGTCAGAATCCTCCCCAGGAGGCGGCCCTGGGCGTGACATCGCTGGAGTTCACCCTCCTGCTGCGCCATGGAGGCCACGGTGGTTCCTCCCTCCTGGCAACCTCCTCTTCAAAGCAGGAGGAGGGGCCT
>RJWM01048720.1:0-11382 GCA_004363535.1 Dasyprocta punctata
CATTTATAACCGTCAGATCCTCCAGCTCTGCTACCCACAGCAATGAGACCGGGGACCCCGCGCGCCGCAGCCGCACCGGCTCCAACCACCCCCGAGTCAGGGCCGCCCCGAGGCCCCGCTCTCCCCACACTGCTGAGGCCGTGCTGGGGCCGCACGAGACGGCACCGGGGCGGGCGGTGTCACAGCGGGGACGGGACTCCCGGAACACGGCGGTGACCCCGACCCGGCCGAGGGAAAAAGCGGCCAAAGCACCGAAGCCCAGGAGGCCTTCGGGGTCTGGAGCTCAGCAGGGAGGCTGCGGCTGCCCAGAGCCGCTTCTGGCCGCTTCCTCTCAGCCCTCAGCCCGACTCCATCCCTCCCCCGGCTTCCGCCCCACAGCATCACCATTGTGAGGCTTCCCGGTGTCCCCGAGTCCGTCCCACGCGGCCTGCAGTCAGCACAAGTCCCAGAAGGCGGTCTAGCGAGCTGAGGAACTCCCCAACCTGTGCTCACTGGGAGCCATGACACCGGAAGTCCCCGCCCACCTGAGTTCACCTGATTGGACAGTTCATTCAACCCACCTCTATGAAGGTGATTGGCTCCTGCTCCAGTGGCCTCTGCAGAGTGGGGCGGGCGTAAATTTCTGCCTTCCTGGACAGAGCGGGAATGATAGATGGTCACGCAGAAACTTCTGCACAAAGAGCTTTCTTAGGATGTGAACCTAACCGCGGTTAATGACAATTGCATTTAAGCAGTATACTGCTCGCTTTCCTGAGCTGCTCAATTTCTATAGGACTTAGTGTGCTGTTGCTCAAGTGGGGTCGGCGTGGGCTCTGAGGGTCCCAGGGTCCCTGTCCTATGGAAGACTCAGTCCCCTGAGGGAAGGGAGCATCAGGAGTTCAGAAGTCTCCAGCTTAACCTGACTCTCCCAGCCCCCAGCCTGCCTGCCAGCAGAAGCGCTACTCTCCCGGAGGAACTCAGCTCAGCATTGGCAAACACAGGAAAGGAGGTAAGATAGTGAATGAGTTAGAAATATTCTAGGCAGAAGCCAGGAGTGGAGGTGCACGCCTTTAATCCCAGCACTTGGGAGGCTAAGGTAGGTGGAACATTGTGAGTTAGAGGCCAGTTTGGGCTGAGATAGGCGGAGCGTTGTGAGTTCAAGGCCGGCTTGGGCTACAACTTGAGCGCAAGGCTGGCCTGAGCTACATAGTGTGACCCTGCCTCAAAAAGCTAGGGCTGGGAGTTTGGTTCAACAGCTTAAGCGCCTGTCTGGCAGGCGCGAGGCTGTGAGTTTGATCTCCAGTGCTGAAAAAAAAAAGACATTTCCTTATGTTGATCTATACAGAGCTGACTATGATATTTCCTTCTCTCTTCAATTGACCCTAAGCATTGCAAGGAAGGTAGCCCAGGTGCTGATATGTAATCTGTAAAGCCGTCCAACAGTGTCCTCTTGCCTTCCATAGTGATCTCTGTAAAATAAAGAGGCACAGCGGGATGGCAGAGCCAGTGAGCTCCAGGAATGTTAACTGGGTATGAGCCTCTAGAAAGAGGCTATGAGTTCCCAGGGCATAAAGTTTACATGTATGAAACTGAAGCAGCAGCCTCCTAAAACAATCCACTTGCTATCTTGATTGGGTTGTGCAAATTGATCCCCCTGCATATCTTTGTCTGCATTTTGCAGAGACAGCTTTCTCACTACCTTGTCAGCCAGCTCAAGTTACTCACGTAGTTCCCGCCATCCTCACTGTCACTCATCCTCAAGCCACCTCCTTGCTTCACTAGTTAATAAATTCTGGGAGAGACCTAGGATCAAGGCCTTTGTCCGCATGTCCTCATGAGGATTGGACTCGGGACCCCTTGGCCGCCCGTAACCCTTGAATATGTCCCGGAATCTTTACTATCACTGTGGGTTACATTGGGGATGGGAGATTGGAATTAACTTGCTGGGATTCCAATAATGTCTTAATGGATTTATAAATATAACTTCTTGAATTGTGAGGAAAATTAGAGAAAGGATTTCAGTACTTGGATTACTGTACTCAACATTTGGGGATACAATAGAATTCACAATCCAGTGACTCAGAACATGGGAGGAATGTGGAATTTTTTAAAAATTCAAATACATAGACTGGGGTTATATCTCTGGCATAAGCACCTGCCTGGCAAGTGCAAAGGTTATGAGTTTGATTCCCAGTATCCAAATAAAATTAAAGCAAAGTAACTTAAAAATTTACATAAATGGAAGAAGTCACTTGACAGAGAACCTCTTATGGAAACCAAGTCTTCCGCTTTACCTTGAAATACATGAAAACTCTCATGAAAAAAATTGTAAATCATGAGGAAGAATTGCATGATGCTGATGAGATCAGACATTGAAATTCCTGAGTTGTATATGCATACAGAACAGGAGAAACCTTCATTTTCTCGTTTCCTTGTATGAAGTAGGCCATGGCACACTGGAGTAGCTTCTATCAGTGTTTGTGTGGGAACAGCAGTAACTGTCATTTAGTTGTTGTGGCATACACTCTCATAGGAAATCATGAATACATGTGCAGTACTTGAGTTACCACTTGTCTTAAACACAACATTGAGTATTGTATCAAAACCCTGTGAACATACAGAGGTGTCAGTTATAATTCACATTTTCCACATGTTTTCATCATGTCTCATACAGTTTAAAAAATGTGTTATATAACAGGAGATGTCAATGATTTCTTCAGAAAACATGTGAACAGGAGATATGGTAAAGTGTAAATATTGTAAGCTTGGTCTTAAAATAGATCTCTGGATTAAACTATTTTAAGTTGTCTTCTAAGAATAAATGTAAGTTAGGAATGGTGGCATATGCCAGTAAACCCATCATTCAGGAGGCTGAGACAGGAGGTTCACTGTGTGTTCAAGGCCAACCTAGACCACATAGTGAGTTCAAGGAAAGTCTGAACTGAATGTTGAGAGCCTGCCTCCATAAATAAGTAAATAAATAAATAAATAAATAAATAAATAAATAAATGGTGGCAGGAGGAGTGGTCCATGCCTGTCACCCTAGCACTTGGGTGGCTGAGGCAGGATAATCATTGTGAGTTCCAGGCCAGCCTGCGCCACACAGTGAAAACCTCTCTCAAACAAACAAAAGTAAATAAAGCATAAAAGAACAAATGTGCTCACAAAATTCTGTAGCTTCTTATAAGCAATAGCACAGGACATTAATATGGTCTCTTAAAGTACATAGTAATTGTCTTTATTTTGCACTACATGAGATCCAAAGGAAGAGCAAGTGTTTCTTGCATTGCAGTAGGCTCTGTATTTTGTTGCTCATTTTTGTTTCCATTTCTTTCTATTTTTGCATTTAGTAATTATGGGGTAATGTGACTTGAAAGTTGAATTTTTGTTAACTTTATTATTTTTTTTTATTTTTATTTTTATTTTGCAGTACCGCGGATTGAACTCACAACCTTGCACCTGATAGACAGGCGCTTAAGCCACTGAGTCAAACTCTCAGCCTTTGTTAACTTTATTTTTCCACTAGCTTGTATTTGAAACTTCGATGCACACAGTGAATTATTGGAAAAATTTGTTAACTGGGTGTCATATTTTATAGTGTTATTACTAGTAATTTCTGTACATGTGCTTATGTATTTGTTCCTTCTCAAATAATATGTATATTAGTAAATATTTTCTATATTCTCAGATGCTATCTATTCATATCCCAACATAATATCAGATTATATATATACATATTTCATCATTTTCACTGTTTAGTCTTCATCAGAACCATTACTACCCTGGTGTAGACTATTGGTTGTTTTTTATCTTTAAATTTATTTTTCAAGCTCATATTGAAAGGCTTCATTTTGGGCTGGGAGTTTGGCTCAGTGGCTTCAGCGCCTGTCTGGCAGGCCCAAGGCTGTGAGTTTGATCCCCTGTGCTGGAAAAAAAAATTCTAGGCAGTCAGACAGGGAGAGGCCCTCAAGGAAACCGGCACAGAGGACCAGATGTCTTGTGACCTTGGAAGAGACACACACCTCCTGCTGTGGGCCAGGTCTCAAGACACAAAGCAAAACAGGTGCAACCACACCCTAAGTATAAACAGGAGGAATTAGGTTATGGATCACCTTGAGAAGCCAGGAATTACCATCCCATCTCCCTACAAGGAGAGTCACCAATCCATGAGAATGCTGGCTTCCTACATGACTTGCTTACCTTTTAGTCCCTGAATTGGTCAATTTTACCTAAACAATTAAGCTTATTGGTTGACCACACTTCTGTCCCACCTCATGCCCGACTGTCTTGCCAGTCCCCACTTTTCCCCACTATGATTTTACTCCTTCAAAGTCACTAGAGAAGATGAGTCTTTGGCAACCATTCGGGACCCCTTCTGTCTCTCTCTCAGACAGAAGCTTTCTTTCTCTCAATAAATATTTCTGTTCCTAACCTCTGTTGTTCCTAAAATTCATTCTGCAATTTTAGAGAACATGAACTCTTACCAGACATACAGTAGGTCAGGAGTTTCTTTCCCCATTATCAATAATACAAGCAATTTCACAAGTCTTGGAGACATCTGGAGACACTCAAAGATTTTCAGTGGAGCCAGGCATGGTGGCGCACGCCTTTAATCCCAGCACTCAGGAGGCTGAGGTAGGAGGAGCGTTGTGAGTTCGAGGCCGGTTTGTGTTACAACTCGAGCACAAGGCCAGCCTGAGCTTCATAGTGTGATCCTACCTCAAAGAAACTAGGGCTGGGACTTTGGCTCAGTGGCTTCAGTGCCTGTCTGGCAGGAGTGAGGTTGTGAGTTCACTCCCCAGTGCCACACACACAAAAATTTCTTTTTGGGGATTGAACTCACAATCCCGCACCTGCCAGGGCAGGCGCTTAAGCCACTGAGCCAAACTCCTGGCCCTAGTTTTTTGAGGCAGGGTCGCACTATGTAGCTCAGGCCGGCCTTACGCTCGCGTTGTAGCCCAAGCAGGCCTCGAACTCACAACGCTCCGCCTACCTCAGCCTCCCGAGTGCTGGGATTAAAGGTGTGCGCCACCACGCCCGGCTACACACAAAAATTTCAATGGACACTCCAAAGGGTTTAATCTACTGAGATGCCAGATTGGCAGAAAACTTTACCCCCAGCTGTTCCTTGGGGTCTTCCTGCCCTATATCTCCTGCACTCACTCCATCCCTATCAGCGGGACACACTTCTCTTTGTTCAGGGCACAAGGTCTTATGGTGCTCTGCCTGAGCCAAGGCACAATATATTGTGGGCCATGTTGCCTTTACACGAGCCTGGCGGTTTCTGCTGTTTTCTCCCCCTCTTCCCTTTTATATTACACTTCGGTGCTGGGACGTGGGAAAGGAGACAAGCTCTCTTTGGAAGGGTTTAAACTCTTTGAACCTCCACTTCAGTGGAGACCACATGGCAACATCCTCAGACCATGGTCCTAATGTTACAGGCAACTGAGTTAGACAGAAATATCATAGGCAGTCAGACAGCGCTAGGCCCTCAAAGACACTGGCACAGAGAACCAGAGGTCTTGGTGACCTTGGAAGAGACCCACACCTCTTGCTGCAAGTCAGATATCAAGACAAAAGGCAAAACAAATACACCCATATGCTAAGGATTGATATTCTAAATAGTTCTGTATCACTGTGAAGAAGTCAGGAATCAGCATCCCACCCTTTTATAGGAAGAGTCATTATTGTTAAGCACCCCGCTTACTATGCAACTCACCTCCCCATTTGTTCTTGATTTAATCAATTCTACCTGAGCAATTAATCTTATTGGTTAGCCATGGTTATGTCCCACCTTATGCCCGTCTGCCTTGCGAGTTCCCAGTTTTCCCCATCATGGTTTTACTCTATAAAAGTCCCTAGAAAAGACAGAGTCCCTGGCAACCCACTCGGGCCCCCTTCTGTCCCTCAGACAGAAGCTTTCTTTCTCTCAATAAATATCTTCTGCTCTTACCCTCCGTTGTTCCTAAAATTCATTCTTCGATTTTAGAGAACACGAACTCGCGCCCTATGTATAGTAGGTTGGGAGTTTCATTCCCCCGCATCATTCGGAGGTCTGGGATCATTTTTCCTATATCACTTACAGCTCATGCCACTTCTGCCATGCCAGATCTCGCTGGGTGTTTCAGATAGGGCAAGCTCCCCAATCTCCTCCCTTCTTCTTTGTTCTCCCTAACCCTGCCTCCATGATGCTCTAAAAAGCCAGGCAGCTCCCCAGCTCCCAAGAGGCTGACAGCTTCAGATCCCATGAGCTCGCTCCCCTTCGGGGCTCCTAACTCTCTGAGCCTTTAAGATCCCCCAAACACACACCTTTGACAGGCAGCAGCTCTCAGCCCCCAAACCCACCACTTTGGGCACCACGGACTTTTCTCTCTGAAATGTAGCCCCTCTCTGCTAAACCTCCTTCCTCTTTGCCATCTTTCTCCCCTTCTGGACTTCTAATGACTGCTTCCCTGTTTTTTGCTCTCTTCTCTCATCCCTTGGGAGAGAAAAAGGGTCACTTCTCCCTCCATGCTGTAAACCTAACTAGTCATGGTGGGGCACTGTACCGGGAGACTGCTCCCCCTTAGTGACTGACTGATCCAGGAGATGACTGTCCTGGGTCACACCCAAGTTCCCAATGGTCTCGGCTTTAACTGAAGACATCCCGTACAGGCCATGCTGCTGCTAGTTACCTTTCTCTGCTTCTGATGGGAAATTCTTCCTTCTTCATCTCTCACACCTGGCTCTCTCTATTATACTCCAATAGAGAACTGTCCATCTCCCTCTACCTCTGCCAGCCCGCCTTCTGTGGAATCTCCAACTCTACCACCTCTCTTCTGATCTGAAGCCCAAATGCAACACAATGGGTTTAATTTTTCCATAATAATAATTGACAGGAGGTAAGAGTTTATCTTTATTTAATTGCTGAATTATATTGGGTAATCATAGTTATCTTTTTTTTTTTCAGCACCAGGGATCCAACTCACAGCCTCATGCCTGCCAGACAGGCACTTAACCCGCTGAGCCAAATACCCAGCACTAGTTTTTTGAGGCAGGGTCACACTATGTAGCTCAAGCTGGACTTGCACTCACGTTGTAGCCCAAGATGGCCTCAAACTCACAACACTCCTCCTACCTCAGCCTCCCGAGTGCTGGGATTAAAGGCATGTGCCACCATGCCCGGCTTATAGTTATCATTCTGGTTTTTTTTTTTTTTTTTTTTTTTTTGCGGCATCTGGGATGGAGCTCACAATGTCGCACCTGCCAGGGCAGATGCTTAAGCCACTGAGCTGAACACCCGGCCCTAGTTTTTTGAGGCAGGGTCACACTATGTAGCACAGGCAGGTCTTGTGATCACGTTGTAGCCCAAGACGTCCTTGAACTCATAAAGCTCCTCCTACCTCAGCCTCTGGAGAGCTGAGATTAAAGGCATGCACCACCCCACCAGGCTCATTTATCGTTCTTGTTTGCCACCATTTGTGCCATTTATCTATCCCTCTGATATTTCTTTCAAGGGATGTTTGGCTTCTTTGAATAAGGTTTTATACTTCTGTTTTCTGTATGATACATTTAGACTTGATCAAAGTATTGCACTTGTGACTGTTGTGGGTTTTAACCTCATCTTAGGCAGCACTGAATAAAAACTATATATACATATTACTAAACCACACAACTCCTTCCACCAGGTAAATAATGCTAGGTCAGTGGTCTTTCTTAAGATGTGGAGAACAGGTTTCACGGAGATCCTCGTCTACACTCTAGAGGAAATGTCGAGCCTGTTCTGCCTCAGTTTCCTTGCTCTGCTGTCCTTTCTTTCTTTTCTCATCTTTTTGAGACAGGTCTCACTATGCTGTTCAGGCTGGCCTTGAGCTCACTTTGGTCTACTTTAGAGAATGTCCCACGCCCTGCTGAGAACAGTGTGTATTCTGATGCGGTTGGGTGGAACACTCTGTAAACATCCACTAAGTCCATTTGTTCACAGGTGTGATTTAGTTCTGTTATTTCTTTGCTGACTTTTTATCTAGTTGATCTGTCTGTGACAATGGGGTATTAAGGTTCCCTGTTACAATTGTTTTGTAGTGTATTTGGTTTTTCATGTCTATTAGTATTTCTTTTACATAGTTGCATGCCCCTGCATTTGGTGCATATATATTTATAATTATTAGCTCATCCGCTTCAGTTTTTCCACTAACAAGTATGTAGTGACCTTCATTATCTCTTTTAATCATTTTCGGTTTGAAGTTCACATTGTCTGCAAACAGAACACCTACCCCTGCTTTCTTTCTGGGTTCCTGTTGCATGGAATATTGTTTTCCATCCTTTAACTTTTAGTCTATGAGTTTCCCTTTGAGTCAGGTGTGTTTCCTGTATACAACATACTGCTGAATCTTGTTTCTTGACCCATTTTGTCAACCTATAACTTTTCATTGGTGAATTGAGGCCATTTACATTAATGGGTATAACTGATATGTGCTGGCTCAACTGTGTCATGTTATCTTCCTGTTATTGGTTTTCAGCTTTTCCCCCTTGTTGAACTGCTTGCCCTTTCTGGTGGTTTCTTTCTGTTGTTGTGCTGGGAGTTGCAGTCATGTTTATCTCTATCTGGTATATTTTTCTGTACTCTGTCTAGGGTTGGTTTGATGGACATGAATTTCTTCAGTTGTTCTTTGTCATGGAAATTTTTTTGTGTGTGTGGCAGTGGGGATTGAACTCACAACCTCGCGCCTTGTCAGCCAGGCACTTCAGTCACTGAGCCAAACTCCCAGCCCTGGTTTTTTGAGGCAGGGTCACCCTATGTAGCTCAAGCTGGACTTGCACTCGCATTGTAGCCCAAGCCAGCCTCGAACTCACAACGCTCCTCCTACCTCAGCCTCCTGAGTGCTGGATTAAAGGCATGCGCCACCACATCCAGCTTCATGGAAGTATCTTATTTCTCCATTAATTTGCAAAGAAAGTTTTACAGGGTTTCATCAATCTGGGTTGAAAGCTGTGTTCTTTCAGGGCTTGAGGCACTTCACTCCAAGTTCATCTTGACTTGAGGGTTTGTACTCAGAAGTCTGACATGATTCTAGTAGGCTTTCCTTGATAGATGAGTTGTGTCTTTTCTTTTTTTTTTCTTTTTTTTTTGTGGCACCAGGGATTGAACTCACAACCTCGTACCTGTCAGGCAGGCACATAAGCCGCTGAGCCAAACTCCCGGCCCTGGTTTTTTTTGAGGCAGGGTCACACTATGTAGCTCAAGCTGGACTTGCACTCACGTTGTAGCCCAAGCGGGCCTCAAACTCACAACGCTCCTCCTACCTCAGCCTCCGGAGTGCTGGGATTAAAGGCGTGCGCCACCAAGCCAGCCACGTTGTGTCTTTTCTTTTCTTTTCTTTTTTTTTTTTTTTGTGCAGCACTGGGGATTGAATTCACAACCTTGCGCTTGCCAGGGCAGGCACTTAAGCCGCTGAGCCAAACTCCCCAGCCCTGGTTTTTTGAGGCAGGGTCGCACTATGTAGCTCAGGCTGGCCTTGCGCTTGCGTTGTAGCCCAAGCCAGCCTGGAACTCACAATGCTCCACCTACCTCAGCCTCCCGAGTGCTGGGAATAAAGGCGTGCGCCACCACACCCGGCTCTTAGTTGTGTCTTTTCTTGAACAGTTTTAGTATTCCGTGTTTATGCTAGATTTCTGGGATGTTAATTATTATATGTTTGGGTGTGGATTTATTTTGGTTGTGACTGTTTGGCATGCTATATGCCTCAATTATCTGAATATCTGATTCTTTTCCCATGTTTGGGAGATTTTCTGCTATTAATTCTCTGAATAGTTTACTGTCATTGCTTTGACTCCTGCATGTTTCTTGATGCGTATCAACCTTATATTGTTTCTCTCTGCAGCATCTTGATGCTGTTGAATTGCCATTTCATGCTGTCTTCTCATTTTTAAGAATTCTTTCCTTTCATGCTCCCTAGCTGCCATCCTGTCCTCAACGTCCAAAATTCTATCCTCAGTTTCATACAATGATTTTGCCAGCTTTCAATAGAATTTTTCATTTCCTGGATATCTCTCTGAAATGGTTTCATGCATTCTACTTCTTTTCTATATTGTTTACAAAATGTTTCCAACATTATTCCATGCTCATGTAATTTTTTTTATCTATGTCTTTTTTAGCTATGCTGAGCAACTGTTTTATTAAGATCATTTCTGTCTTTTTTTTTTTTTTGCAGCACTGGGGATTGAACTCACAGCCTCGCTCCTGCCAGACAGGTGCTTAAGCTACTGAGCCAAACTCTCAGCCCTAAGATCATTTCTTTCTTTACATGAGAGTGTTTGTAATCTGATTTCCTCTATACCTCATGGATTTGTTTCTTTTGTACTTGCTATATTTGCAGAAATTTTAGCTTGGTGACTACTAATGTGCTCTATTTTAATGTCTCCTATACTTGTTCCTGGTGGACTGAATGTTTCAGACTGAATTTTGCTTTTTTTGTTTTGTCATTTTCACGTGTTGGGTTACTATTGTTCTCCTTTAATCGCACAAGTCTCAATGATCCATCGTGTGTTTGGGTCTGGGGAGGGGGGTGTTGCAAGTGATCCCAAAGGCCCCTAGGTGCATGGAGCTTGGGGAATGGGGCTGATGATCCTGGGTGCCCCTAGGTCTGTGGAGCAAGGTGGACAGTGAGGCCCACTATCCTGATGGCCCCTAGGTCTGTGTGGCCTCAAGCTCACTTTGTAGCCCAGGTTGGTCTCAAACTTGCAATGATCATCCTGGCTCAGGCTCCTGAGTGTTGAGGTGAATGGTGTGGCCCAGCATGTCCAGCTCCTGAACTCATTTCTGATTCCCTCCTGCCACTCTATATTCTCCCTTTCTTTGAAGCCATGTAAGATTTTAAAAAACATTCACTGATAAATTTTAGCATGTAATACCTTTCCTGTAAACTTATAAAGTGCTAGGTAATGATTTTGCCATTGAATCGTCCCTGACTTTACCCTTGCCAACTACCACACACCACCACCCTCTGCTATTTGCCTTCAGACACACCACAGAGGCCTGGTCTGAATGCCAGTTGCAGGCCATGATATACTCCCAACTGTGCCTGCAACTGTGTCCCAGGCCAGGCCTACACACCTTTACCGCCCTGCTGCCTGCACTAGCTAACTGATCTATGCACAGGCTGCCCACCCAGAGCCATCTTCCAAAGACCCCACAAGACTCAGGCTCTCTACTGCTCCTCTATCCTTTGATAATATGCTCTCCCAACTCCCACTCACCATGCTATCACACACCCAGTCCAGGCTGCTCCTCCCTTGTCCTCCCAGTCCTCCCTCCCTGCCAGGCCTCTGCTGGATCAGGCAGCATCTGAGTCCTGTAGAGAGTGGTAAAGCTTCACAGCTGCCTCCCCGCCTCTCTCGCCTGTGGGCATCCAGTGCGTCAGCCTA
>RJWM01048721.1:0-11250 GCA_004363535.1 Dasyprocta punctata
TCCCCTGGGGGGTTCACTCACAACTGAGGCAGGATCTGTAAGAAAGCCCCAAGAAGCTCAACATTTTCTTGAATGATAAGATACTTTATTTTTTGAGAATTTGAGATTTACAGGTCATATTTCATTACTATAAATTTCAAGAGCTGCTATAAATCCTTCCATTGTTATAGATCGTACAGCAATGAATACTGTCAGAAATAAGAATAATTGTGCTTGAGTTTTAGTGGGGTTTTTGTGCATAAAAACTTATGCCAGGGTGGTATCAGTTACATGGACTTGGATCTGTAGTGTCTTGGTGGTTTGGGACATAATCCTTTTATTTTGTGCTTTTGGGAAATCTTTTAAAATGCAATAAATCTTTCTGGGCTTCAGATTTCTCATCTGCATCTGAGGAAGTTGGCTAAAATACCTGCTGGCCCACTAGAAATGTTGGCCCTATTTAATACTCATGATCTATTATATGTGTGATTTTATAGACGATGATATTTATATATTGTGAACAAACACATTCAGAATTCTTTTCATTGTTTATCTTTTGCAGATGCCATACTTTTAAATGTAAGAATGTAGGAAAGGTTGGGTTAGCCCAGTTTGACTTAGCCTAGGACTTGATAACCTTTGGCAGGCATATCCCTTTGTGGTCTCAAATAAGATTCTACAAAACCCTTATTAAACCTTTCCCAGTTTGACCCAGCTGTTTTCATTCTTTTCCTCTCCCTATCCTTCTCCTTTGCCCTCTCCCTCTCCCTCTCCCTCCCTTACTTTTTCTCTCTACCAGGGCACTTGCTCAGGCTCAAAATGATGGCTGGCCCTTGCCCTGTGCTAATTTTTACATCTTCAATCTGCTGAAATGACCATTTTGGAACAGAATAAAAGCTATTAAATGAGCTAAATGAAAAACTCTGGCCATGATCTGTTGTCATCTGTGCCCCAAATGTAACCTCTTCTCTAGGAATTTTACTGGATTTGGAAGATACTCCATAAGAAAAAGATGTGAAGCTTACAACTGGCATAGTTAAAATGTTTTTTATTCTTTTTTATTATGATTTAAGTTTAAAATTTCCTTATTATGGTGCTTTTATAACATGCCCAATATACCTTCTCAGCTAGGTTTGAAATTACAGGATACAAATATTCTTTAAACCTAAGAAATGCTTATCTGTTGATTGCTTTAAAATTAAAACATTTATCTCATTTTTAAATTTTAAAGTAAGACATCTCCCACTGATTTCTGGGAAGCTTAACATTAGAAAAGTTCTAACTCCTTAGAAATGAGGAAAGCTTTGTACCTTAGTGGTGAGGAGTGCAACCTGACGTTCTGAAAACATGGTCTGAGTTCTAGTTCTATCCCATTAATGAATACATGATTTGGGTATGTTACTGAATCTCACTTTTCCTGCATCGTCTCTAGATGCATTCAACCTCTTAATGTTAATTTCAAGACCAAATGAAGTAAAGAATGAAAAGCATCTACTATAAGAAAAGACTCGAAGAAGTATTTGGTAACATGTGTATTCATTCATTCAGCAACCAGAAATTTCAGTTAGAAAGCTTATATGCATTTCAAGAAAAATAAAGTATACAAAGTCTACAATTAAAACAAAACAAAATTGCCCTAAACTCACATTATACTTCAAGATATCTTTTACTTTATTGTTTTGGAAAGTGTGTTATCATATCAATAATGAGGAATCCCAAAATGAGTTCTAGGAGGCTATGGTGTGTAGTACAGCCTTCCTAAACAGAATGTGCCAGTCATGTGCCTGTACCTTCATGAGAGCCAGTGGCAAGAAACCTAAGCAAATTGTTCTTATTCCACAGTAACCATCCAAGAGTTTTAAAATAAAGAATGCTTAAACATCTCTTTAATTAAAACCGTGCTGTTTCTGGCATGACTATTTATTCTGATTTTAATGCCAAGGTTTTTTTTTTTCATCTTTACTTGTATCTATGATCTGTAACATTATTCCAAATGATGAATAACTTGGAAATGATATAATAATTTTTTACATTAACTGGATGATGTACAACTGCTTTTACATATATTCAGATATATATTATTATTCTTTTTGTTAATGAAGAAATGGTGTTAGAAAAGGAGACTGATACGCTCAAAGCGTTGCATACCTGTGGATAACAGATGTGGAGAGAGCCCAGATCTCCAATAATTTCAGATTTTCCAGTGGTGTATTTCCCATCCCACCCAGATACAGACAGACGGTAACTCTTGCATAGTTACAGGAACTAGGGGCACTTAGAATAATTTCTAAAGCTGCGTATTGTTCATGAAGTATAATAGTGTATTTTTAAATGTAGTTTAATACTAAACAGACTCTAAGTCAACTGCCTGTTTTCACTGCACATGTCAACATTTTTGGTAGTAACAGTGTGAAATGTACTATCTCACTTCCCAACTTTCTACCAAGACCAAAGTACACATGTTGTTTCCATTAGCAAAGATCTGAGACTATCTTCACTGACCACTTGCTTATATCACAATGGTGTTTTAACATGTTCTTACCCAGATCAGTTGGTCCTATCCTATCCTGTGGTTTATTCAAACATAGTAAGATACCGTTGACTATAGACATAGACATTGTATTATAATTTTTCTTCCTGACCTATGGTCACATTTGAAACATCAAAGACAGGTCATGGGTTGGGAGCTGGCCTCAACTCCAAGACACTTTTACGCATCAGAACAGACATGTTGTTTCCTGCAATGATTCATCCAGCTGTTCTTAGTTCAGTACAGATGAGTCTGAGGCTCCAGGTCATGGGTCAGAACACTAAATCTTTGCAAAAACTTGTTTCTGTAAAGAATTATGGCTGCTAAGAAGGAAAGAGGAGGAACTGAAGAGAGCAGAGAAAATTGCTTAGGGAGCTGGTGTGATTTAGATTCCAGCATTGGCAGAAAAATAAAGACATCGCCCCGATGAGGGAGTTGGCAATTTAAAGACTCAGATCTCTCTGGAATAGGAGGGACCTGGAAGAGGGCCTGCGTTCGTTCCCTGGTCAGGCCTGGCCAACTGCGTATTGTCATTTCCCACCAACTGCTTTATGCTGAAGTCTATTCTTTTTACAACAGCCAAAATTATACTTGTTGGTAAGAATGTGACTTTGGCAGTGAAGTTCTGAGTTTCAGAAGAGTACAAAACAGAGAAGTCAATGAAAAAAGAGGAGGATGGCTCATCATGGCCCCTAATTAGTGAAAAGGAGGTGCTCCATTACTGGGAGCCTAAAAGATGAGCTAATTCTGTCTTGACTTTGCCTCAGAATATAAACTCACAGACTTCAAGTTATTAAGTGAAAAGAAATTATAGTTGCCATTAACATAAGACAGAGATAACAATAAGGCAATGCAGAGAATGACAAAAATAGAAAATATGTTCCCAGGATTCATGTGTTTATCTGCTGAAATTCTAAATGCATGATACACATACGACTATCAAAGAAAGCAAAACTATTGAGAGATCAGTGCTCGATGACACAGTTAATTTGAAATTTGATGGGTTCATTTTCCATTTTCTACAAAGTAAGCTCGAAACTGCCAGTCTAGAATGTGTCCTGTAAATCTCCAAGTGTGAGATACAGTTTGCAACTGATAGCATCTTATCACAGATCTTTTTACTTTCAGAAGCAGCCCATAGGATCACTGAGAAATATTCAATCAGAAAATATCTCAAAGTTCTTTAGAGCCCTGAAATGCTAGGTGTTCATGATTTTAGAAGTACCAACTTTTAAAAGACAAATTAATATGGTAAAGAAAAACATCCTTTCAGGCTCCCATACACTTAAGAATAAATCTTACAGGTACTTGTTAAGCTATATATTAGAGGGCATGAGTGAAGTTCAAGTTCATCCTACTCTATTTATTAACTGATCATGGATTCCAAAATTCATGAGTCACTGCTCAGTCTATTGAACTAATTTGTCAGTGTTTTCCTGTGATTTACTTCAATTTCACATACAAAAAAGTACTTCTCTTTTTTGTCAAATGTTCTTCATAAATAAAGCAGGCACACTTGCATCAGTAAAATACAAGAGCTGACAGAAAGTTAATGCAACTTTATAAATTAAACCTAAATTACTCCCATAGAATTGGAGACTGGCAAGGATACAAGGAATTTCTAGGTGTACATATATGTATAACTGAAAACAGGCTGTTTTAAAGTCATTTCAGAAATAGGTCCTATGATGATTTTCTTTTTAAAAAAAAAGTTTCTATAAAGGCAAAGAATACAGGTTACCTGCAAAAGCACAGACCACTTTTACTCTATATGGTCATATACACTATTTCAAACTATTCCTAAGCCACATTACCTGTGTTCTGGAGTCACCTTTGGAGCACAAAAATAATCGGGTGCCTGGGCCCCATGTTGCGAAATTATGATCTGTAATGTTGGAGTTGAATCAGTGTCTTTGCAATTTTGCAAAGGTCCCATGGTGACTTTGATGTGCAATCAAGAGTGAGATCCACCATACATCCTCTAAGATGTAGACAGGCACCCCCTCAGCTTCTGGGACCATTGGCCACAGTAAAGGGATTCTCTAGGTTTTCTTCTACATAGCCCAAAGGGACCACCCTCACTCAAAGTCATCAACACTTGCTGGGAACAGTTGATACACAAGGCTTGGTCAAAGACAAAGGGGAACAGCAAAGGTAGAACTCATTTGTCTCAGCCTTAGAAAACCCCAAATGATCTTTAACCCCAATCCTCTGTGAAATCGAGTTACATGTTATTGGGGGTGGGGAAGATTGGGTCAAAAGTCCCAAGACTGAGGCTCAAAGTTGTTTTTGCCTATTGCAGCTAGTGATCTAAAAAGTCATACAGAATCAGTTTTCAGTGCCAAAAATGGAGATAGTAACAACATAACAAGAACTACTACTATATTACCTACTTTCCTGAGTAGTTGTAAGGAATCAATATGATAATCTGAACCACATAAAATACTGTGAATCACATAAAATATTGATACTAAAATTCATCATATATTATATGAAAGAAAGATATTAAAGACACTGAAGGGTAAAGAGCTTTAATCCCCAAATGTGTGTATACTTGGCATTTTTCACTTCATACATTCAGTGACTTAAAATAATAAAATATAATGGTTTTGTTTGCTAACTGTACAACCTCTATATAGAGCTGAAATCAGCCATAAAAATAAATAGTCTCAGGTGCCAGAACAATTCACCCAGGAAACAATAATCAACAAATAGTGCTGGGGCAGCTGTTACACATGCCAAAGAATGAAGCTGATCCCTAACTCACATCATGCCCAAAAAAATAATTCAAAATGGATTAAATACATAAATGTAAGAGCAAAACCTATTACATTCTTAGAAGAAAAAAAGTTCTTAGAAGAAAACTGGCAGAAATCTTCATGGTCCTGGGTCGAGTGGTAGTTTCTTAGTTATGACACCAGATGCACAAGTGATAAAAGAAAAAATATCAGTAAATTGGACTTTATCACTATTAAAAACTTTGTTTCAGAGGACATCATCAAAAAAAGAAAAACCTCACTAGATAAGAAAATCTGTTTGCAAGTCATATATCCAATATGGGACTTGGATTCAGAACATACCCCCCAAAAAAACTTTTCAACTCAGCAGTCAAAAGATAAATAATGATAAAACGGGCAAGAGACTTGAATAGACATTTTTCCAAAGGTGCAATATAAGTGGTCAAAAAGCAGGCAATGATTGGCCAATAGAGAAATTTTAATTGAAACCACAATGAGATACTATTTCAAGCCTACTAGGGTGACTCTAATGTTAAAAAAAGAGCTAACAATAAATATTGACAATGATACAGAGAAATTAGAGCTCTCAGACACTATGAGAAGGTATTATAGCATAACTGCCTTGGAAGATACTCTGAAAGTTCCTTAAAATGTCAAATAGAGTTACCATAAGACCCAGCAATTTCATCTCTAGATAAAAGAAAAATCATCAGCATAAAAATTAGTACACAGGGCTGAGGATGTAGCTGAGTGGTACAGCACTTTCCTAGAATGTATGGTTCAATGCAAAAAAAAAAAAAAAAAAAAAAAAAAAAAAAAAAAAAAAAAAAAAAAAAAACACAACAGCAAAAAAAGCATTACAGCAACATAATTCAGAATAGCCAAAAAGTGAAAAAATACCAACTTCCTACCAGCTGATGATGAATGGTGATGAAATAAAATGTGGTATACACATATAACAGAATATTATAGGGCAATAAAAAGAAATGAAATGCTGACACATGCTCTAACATAGATGAACCCTGAAAACAGTACGCTAAGTGAAGGAAGTCAGTCATAAAATGCCACATGTTAAATTAGTCCATTTTTATGAAATGCCCAGACTAGAAAAGCCCACAGAAAAATAAAGTAGACCAGTTTTACCAGGGGCTAAGGAGGAATGGTTAATGACTATTAATGGGTATGAGATTTCTTTGTAGGGTGATGAAAACGTTCTAAAATTAATTAGGTGATAATTGTACAACTGCAACATACTAAAAATCAATGCATTGTATCATTTAAGTGGGTGAATTATATAGTATGAGGATTCTACCTCAATAAACCTAGCTTATGAGCTAAAGAAATAAGACAGATGGAAATAAGTATTTAAATATAAACCCCCCAACATGTTACATCTATTTTGCTTTGTTTATAAATGAACTCACTGTCTAACATTAAATAAGTCAAACCACAAACTTCCTGTGTAGAAATAGACTGGACAGGAAAAACTGATGGTGGTCTGAAAGAATTCAGATTTCCACCAATACGAAACCATTATATTTCATTCCCACCAAAATGGACTCAAAAGTTCTTAGAAATTGACTCAGATGAAAGGAATCAGCAACCTACAGCTGGCTTGTCAACATTAAAGCCTCTTAGGAAATAATAGCACTTTAAAAATGAGCATCCAAAATCCAATTCAGTAGTAAATACAAGGATATTTAGAGCAACAACTTGCCCAAAATTTTACTCGCTCAAATGCCAAAAACTTTACCTGTGAGCTTTCAGGATCCTCTGAGCAATGGCATCACCCACTTTGTTGAACACAACTTTGTCATCAGCACAGCTTATAAAAAATTGGTTCTATGAGAAAAAAAACAGGGCAGTTATTCTTAGCACTACATAAACTTTTCTTGGCATAAGGAAAATGTGGTAAGGAACGAAGGCTGCACTGACTTTTTTAAAGGTTCACACAGTATGTTCTGACCACTGAAATCACACCAGGAAAGTAAATGACACAGAATAAAAACCCCTCACCTGACTTGGGTCTCATGCATGTCTAGGTCATCGATCACTTACAGCATTCTAGTTAAGTAGATGGCCACATTATTATTTTACCATGAGAACGTCTAGGTTACATTCTTAAATTGCTAAGAACATTCTAAAATTAGGCTTTTTCAAATTCACACATTGTGTAAATGCTTACAATTCAAACTTCTAATACTGGTATATATCCCATGCTAAGTTTACCTTTTAGCAAAATAGATGGCAGAGGCCTGGACTATTTCTTTCCATCCTTTCTCCACTCTATCTTTATATCTGCTTTCGCCCTGTCTCCTTTGTTTGTGAGTCAGATTATCTTTGAACACCTATCTTAAGTCGTTTCAATATCCTTTTGTAAGTATGCTGCATATATAAGTAAACTAATAAAATGGGAAAAAACAAATACATTTCTCTAAGTACTTCTGCTATTTGTGAGTCTATAAAACATTTATTAAACTGTTATTAAAAAACCAGCTATGACATTATCATAGTGGTATAAAAGTGTTTTGCTACATAAAAAAAGTTAAAAATTAGAGATAAATATTATGAATACCATGTGTTCTAATAGATTGCAGACTGTTGTAATACATCTGTAATTTCTAAGGATAAGTACCTCAAAGTAGTATTTGCTAATCATCTTGAGCAGTAAAGATATATAAGCAGTAACTCAAAATATGAGTGTCATCCTTTTGCAGCATTATCATTTTTATCACTACACAAGCTTTTTCACTTAAGTAGACAAATCTGCAAAATACCTCCAGAACACAGACTTATAGAAGACATAGCGCATAAACTCTTTTAAGATTGTGGTTTGCCTTAAGGCATCAAAAAATTGAAATATCAGTGGCAGCCAAACCACGGTTTTCCCCCCACACCAAATTCATATTATGAAGAAGCTTTATATTCCTCAGCAGTCCTAAACAGAATGGCCACATGTCATGCCCTTTACTTCTTGTTTTGGAGGTGTAGAGTAAAGGCTGATCACATAAACTGGCCAGGGGAATGTCTGTTGTTAGGTCTATGTCTATGGCCAGATGTATGTACTTGGCATTCCTGATCTCATTTAATGAAGAAAAGTTGATATTAATACTGGTAAAAAGAGATAAAGCAAAATGACTCTAGATAATAGATGAGTCAGCCTTCAAATTTTATATTTTAAGGCATAATTGTCAAAGTTAAAAATACTAATAATATCACTAAATACTAGATTTTATGCAGAGCTTGCTAATTTCTGCTCTAATGTCCCATCTGGGATATCACATTGCATTTAGGTTGCTAATCTTTTTCCTCAGCTTTCCTTTTCTTCAGGCCTGAGAAATAAAGCTCCAATTCTTTGCTGTCTGCCTTTAATGGATTGTCACGGCATTGGGGGTTGCAGGGTGAGACAGGATTCCAAGTGAAGGAGATAATGGCTAGAATGGTTTTCCCAGCTAATCCATTTTCCCTTAAACATTTGTTTATTGGATGAGGAAGAACCAGACTAAAGAAGGCAAATATGTTCTGATTTATTTTTTCCACTACTTTAACTTTTGTATTTTCTCAGGGTTTTCTAAGTATTCTGAGCTATTTTTACATCTATTTTGAAGTGCAATTAAAGTTTCCAAACTAAACTTTAAAAAATATTCTCAGACTTTCTCAAATACTCTTCACACAGAGTCTAGAATCTGGAAAAAACAAAACAAAACAAAACAAAACATAACAAAACAAAATGAATTCTCATTTTGTAACAAAAGGTTGTCCACACAGGATTATAGAAGGTGACTCACCTGTAGGGCATAACATTGGGTTACAAAAACCAATCCCATAATTTTCTACTGTAAATCTGTACTTTAGCATAATAGTAGCCAGGTGTGCATCTCTGTAACTGTGCCTGGGGATACAGGAAGCAATCTTTCTGTTTACCCACTTAGTTTGAGAGACAAAAGTCAAGGTGTATGCACCTGTGCAAAGTGTCAAACTGGGACTTTCACCCACATAATGCTTCCTCTAACAGTTTTTGCTTATGTTTAACTATGATGGGGTACCGGTGAGGTAAAATACACCCACACCATTCTGTTATGTAATCATGTACTTTACACAATGGAATATTGGTGCGGCTCACAGTATCTGGGCTTGGGGACACCAGGAACCCATCTGTGCATTCACCAATTGGCGGGCAAACAGAAAGGTGTGCTCATAGGAGCTCCAAAGCAGCAACATGTGTGTATTTAAGATTTATTTTTTAAAGCTTTCTTTCGATTTTTTCTGATAGAAGTATACCAGTTCAGTACAATAGCACATGAAAAATCAGATTTGCAGGTTTTGGAGGAGGTTGAAAGTAAATCACCAGGTGACTTGTGCACAGATGATGACATTGGCCATGTGAGTCAAAGTTCTTGTGGCAGTGAAATAATCAACAGACACAGATACAGAGAATGAAGACCTCCTTGATTCAGATGATGAAGAAAATGGCAATGATAGTACATATCTGACCAGTCAAAATGGTATAAAATGATCATGCAACCAAATGGAATGATCCAAAGTTAGAAATATCTCTGAAAATATAGTGAGGATATTGGCAGGGATGAAACCTACCAGATGGAATGCCACCACTGCATTCATTGTTGGAAATTGTTCGTACCAGATGAAATGCCACAAGATGGGAAATACACAAATGATGAAATGCAAGTAAAACATTCCATATGCACCGATACTAAAAAACGTATTTGTTAGACATCTCACTAGCTGAACTGTAAGCATTCATAGCTCTGCTGTACTTACTGGGGCTTTCTCATGGTACTTGCAGAAATATAAAAGACTTACGATGTAAAAGATTTATGGGTGTGGGCTTGAGTTTTGCAGAATAACAATGACACTGAGGAGATTTGATTTCCTTCAAAATTGTCTGAGATTTGTTGACAAAACCACCTGCCACGAAAGAAAATGAACTGACATCTGGCTACTATCTGCTTCTTGTTTGACAGTTTTGTTTCAAAAGGTCAAGCAATTTACACATCATCTGAATACATGACTACTGATGAACATCTCACAGCATTTTGTGGTCACTGTATCTTTAGGTAGTATACTTGGGTGGTGTGACATTTACAGTTGAATCAAGGGAAAGGAAGGGAGTGACTCAGCTCCTTTGTTTCTAACTTCTCTAAAACCTTTACAAAACTAAACCCTGAGATGGTAAGTTTATACAATAAGACCAAAGGAAGAGTAGGTGTTGTTGATGAGATATGCAGCAACCATGATGTCACTCAAAACATACAGTGTTGGCCAATGGTTATGCTCTACTTGATCCTAAACATGTGTGGCATAAGTTGTTTGATAGTCTACAAAGAAAATCACAAGTGAAAGGCTGGGCATGATAGTGCATGCCTGTATTCCCAGCCACTGGGAGGCTGAAACTGGAAGACTGTCATGAGTTCAAGGCCAGCCTGGGCTACAAAGAGTCCAGGGCCAGCCTGAACTACATAGCAAGACCTTGTCTCAAAAAACAAAGAAATAAACAAGTGCTTAAAATCGCAGAGAAATTTTCTTAGAGGACTTGAACTGGACCTCATAAAAGATCAGTTACTGCAAAGGAAGAATAAAATGTTTCTGCCCAAGGAACTTTGTAAAAATTTGTGGAGCACACTGGTGAGCTGACAGGTAAACAAGCAGGTGCAGCATCACAAAGACCTAATATGACACCCGGAAAACCAAAAGTTGTCAACTGTGCCTTACAAAAAAAAAAAAAAAGGACATGGAAAAAAAGATATGTGCTATCAGGGTAAGCAAAACTTGTGCATGGAACGTGCAGCTGTCATGTGTGAAGACTGCCTTGACTATGACAATTGAAGCAAAGATTATTTCTGTGATGGACTTGTTTGCATTTACACTGTAGTTCACATGGGTTTTTATTTCTGATGTTATCTTTCAGGTTTCATAAGCAAGTATAGAGTTGATGTGAAAATGCTGATGTGATTCCTAAAGGTGCAATATCTATTAAGAATT